>ML824049.1:112276-130333 GCA_009831015.1 Picea engelmannii | reverse complement strand
GACACCTAGATTTATTGAGATATTGATGGGAATTGTCTTTGAAATATTCACCAATTTCCCTTTTTCATACACGTCACATGTTAGAATGGGGCATTGTTACCACTTGATATCACCAGGTGAGACCAAGTTTT
Organism: Picea engelmannii; assembly: GCA_009831015.1. Lineage (NCBI taxonomy): Eukaryota > Viridiplantae > Streptophyta > Pinopsida > Pinales > Pinaceae > Picea > Picea engelmannii. The sequence goes on along the minus strand of ML824049.1, from coordinate 130,202 downwards.
GCATCCTAACCTCTAACTTCTCCAATTCATGGAGGAAAAATGATATATAATGCATGTATTCCCATTGTCTTTTAGACTCAATCATGTCTTCAAGGATAGAATCATTAGAAGGAATCTCAACATCCAAGAAATGATGTGAATTGGGAGGGTTCAAGTCCCAGGTGGGTGAAGTGAATTTATCATATTCAATATAATGATAGAGATTATAATCATCTTCCATGTAGGTTGATTGTATAGTCTGATTGGGAAATCTCAATCACACTTAACAACATACTTGACCCTAAAAATTCAATATCTAGTAGATAAGGCATTGCCCAAGGGTCCTGATTGACAACGAATGTGTGAGAAGATATCAAGTGTTGAAGCACAATATATTCAATAGAAATAGGCATTAAGGAAAAACCTTGTGATTCAATAATGCTCGACAAAATCATACAAATAGGAGACAAGTTAACATAACCAACTAGTGGAGGGAGGGTGAATGTGCCCATTAGAAATGAATATTTCAACATCCCAACATTGATGTTATCAAAAGAAGTCTTAGAATCACAGGTGAATGGAATATTCATTCCAATGTTGGCCCTAGAATTAGGCATGTAGTAATAAAGTTTATATATAGTAACCACTTTTCCCTGATGAGGAAAGATGAGGACTCTAAATACCAAGGACACAATTGCCATCATTGATTTGTATTTATGAGTGGAAAKAARTGAAACCACATATTTATAATGTTAACACATAGACACAATGAACAATAATAGAGATACARTAAAAMTTKACTTGTATTAAATAAGAAATATGTTGAAAACTGTAAAATGCAGACTGAAAACAAGCTCGCTAGAATGGTGGCAGATTATCTCTGAGAAGAGATGTGACGAATATGTGTATTCTCAAGAATATGAGTAAAATGAGGCTCTGAAAGAATTTTTACAATAAATATCAATTCCAAAACCCTAGATATCCAAAAACCCAACCCTGGGAAATGAAGCGCCAAAAGTCATGTTGGCTTGCCCTGTTGGCGTAAGTTAGTACATTAACTTCTCGGGGTCATAACTTTTGCATGCGATCTCTGTTTAGGGTGCACGATAGCTTGTTGGAAAGGTATTGATGAGGATATTCATTTAGGGGCATCAATAAAAGCCTTTGTATGTACTTGAGGTGCCCAATCATGAAAAAAAATTGTTTAGGCCCTCAAATTGGCCCCAAAAGTTAAAAACTTCTAAAAATACTAAATTCCCAAAATTGCCAAAATAATGTTTTGATCGAGTTGAAAAAGGTGGTTGGCCATCAATATCCATCTGGATCAATCCTCCCTCCTTAGGAAGAAATATTCTCCATTGTGTTGATTTCCCCCATCAGATGGGGAAAGTTTTGTTGAATTTGGCCCCGAGTGAACCAATTGCCTTGGTGCAGGAGCTGCCTTGCTTTGACAACCCGATAAAGTTGGATCCTCTATTGGAGATTTCCCTTGACCTATGTGTCCAATAAGATCAGTGGATGCTTGTTTTGTGCATTCAGGTTTGAGATCTATTGGTGTCAATTGTTTTGTTATCTCTAATTTGTCCAATAATGGTGGAAAATAAGGCCAAAGGAGGTCCACATTGAACACTGGGTGAAAGCCAAGGAAGGGGGATAGGTTGAGCTAAAAACCATTGCACCCATAGCCTTGGTAATGGTGTAAGTCCCATAACAGAGTGGAAAAATATTCCTATGAGGACCTATAAGGCGTTCTTTCTGCAAGTGCAACAAAACTTTGTCTCCTACCTGAAACTGGTGTGGCAACCGGTGTTGATCATGGAGTTGCTTGTACTTGGCATTGGAATTCTGTAAAATATCATGAACCTATTAACATATGTGTTGGATCCGCTCAATAAACCAGGTGTATTTTTTAGTTGTAGTTGGAGAAAGTGACGAGTCTTCCTGGGTGGCCACAAGGGTGGTGCAACATCCATGGGACCCAATGGTTGAAATCCCAACCCCACCTGAAAGGGGATGTAGTCGGTTGAGCTATGTATGTCTTTGTTGTAGCTATGTTGAACATAGGGAAGACTCTCATCCCATGTGTCAGGGTACTTGTAATTGTACATGCGTAGGATGTGCATGATCATCCGGTTGATGACCTCAGTTTGGTCATCCGTCTAGGGGTGGAAGGTAGTGGAATTGGTGAGATTGATATCCAGAAGTGACAAGAGGCTCGAAAAAAATGTGTTGAGAAACTGACTATCCCGATCTGAAATAATGGTTTGTGATATCCCAAATTGTACCCACACTCATTCAAAGAAAATTTTGGCAGTGTCCTCCACCGTGATGCTCTTCTTGCAGGCGACCAAAATCGCCATCTTGGAAAAGTGATCAACAACCACAAAAACACAGTCATTTCCCCTCCTATTGGAAGGGAGGCCCGACATGTAGTTCATTCAGATGGATTCCCAGGGCCTGTCAGGAGTAGGCGGAGGAGTGTACAGGCTTTGTTTCTTGATGGCTAGTTTGGAAATAATGAAGGCAGTGCAGGACTGGATATACTTGCTGACATCCTATCGAAGTTTCATCCAGTAGAAATGTCACCACAACACTACCACTATCTTTTCCATGTTGAAGTGTCCTTCCACCCAACTGTAGTGGGCTTCCCAAATTAGCTTCGCTCGCTCGCTTGATGGAACGAAAATATGGCCCAGATGGAACAACAACTTGTACTTAATATGGAAATTATTGACAGTTGCGTTAGCGCCCAACATCTGGTAGGTGTTGGAGAAATCGAGATTCGTTTCATAGAGGTGGGGCCACCCGAAGGCCTCATGGTCGCAAGAGTCTAGCATTGTGGTGAGTGTCGCGACTAGAGGTCATCTGAGGCAATTAATGACTCAGTTGGTACTTCATATTTTACAACTGATGTTGAGGTGGAACTATTGCAAATATGTGGACCACTTCTGATGGCAGTCATTATGCAATTTTCCTTGTGCTTGCATGAACTATAGTGGATTTTGATCAGTGTGGATGACTGTCTCCTTCTTGAGAATGTAATTCCTCCATCGACGACATGATTTCACAATGGATTACATTTATTTTTCATAAGTAGGTTGCTTATGGACAAAATTTGATAGTGTCTCACTATGATAGGACACAGGGTCGTCGTGTTGAGTGAGGAATGTTCCCATAACATATTTTGAAACCTCTTTCTCAATCGAAAATTGATGCAGGAGCATCACTCCAACTCAGCATAATGACGCAGACCCCCGACCCTCGGGCCAAGATCCACACAGGATCACTCTTCCACAAATCCGTAGAAAAAAATTTGTTCTTTCGGGCACTCACTGTATCCCCATGAATCCGATCCACAGGTCCTTCCACGAAAAACCCCACCTGCACAAACATGCACCAGGTGTGAGTCCTTCAACCAACCCACCTTTCACAGTTCAGGGTTTCAGGACTCCTACCTGTGAGTTCTCCTAGGATCCTTGTCCTTCGATTTGCCGAAACCCGAAAAAAGGGCTTAATGACTTTGTCTCCTCCCTTGGCCTTTCGAGTTTTCACGTTTCAGGGTTTCGTGAGTCGGGACTCCCTGTCTCCCGACTCCTGGCCTCTCAAACATCCGATACCCAGAATGCCAAAAAGGCTTTCGTCCAAGTGACCATGTTGTCATCTTTCATGATTCGGAGAATTGCAATGCGAGCAGTTTCCCCAATCCTCTGTCTTCCAAATCCCTGGACCCCGAAAATGATGAAACCTCTCGGTGACTATGGGAATTCACGATTTTGGGTATCCCGACTGCAGACGATTCCTAGTCCTCAACCTCCTGGACCCCGAACTACCGAATTACCAAAAATTCGAAATGGCTACTTCCTTCGGGACCACGCCCTGCTCCAAGAACACATCATGTTTCACGACTTCAGGGTTTTCAGTGAAAAGGGTCATGGTTCCTTGTCATCGGGATTTTCGGTATGCCAAACCCCAAAATTCTGAAATAGCTTACGGCTATAGGCCTCCCTTCACTCCAACGGTCTTGGCCTTTTTGGAGTTTCGTGAATTGGAAGTTCACGATGTAGTGATTCCAAAATCACTTACCATTCCAAACCCTGAACTCTAAATTTTCGAAATGTCGAAATGCTAATGACGGCTGTGCTCTACCTTGAGCATGCTCTTCTTCCTTCCTTGGAAGATTTATCACTCCCAAAATACCTCGGCCTTTGTTTCTGCTGCGAAGCCTGTAACCTGGGTTCTCGCCTGTATTCTGAAAGGCGTTCCTCCTCCTGAGCTTTGTCGACTGTGAAACCTCAAAGGGTTTCCTCGAACTTCTTCCCTTTGCTTCTGTTGCTCTGTGCGCAAAAGCACTATTCCTCCTGAGCTTTGGGACTTAGAATAAGTCCACCCTCGCACACTCCTTGTGTTGTTAAGATTCCCTTAGGTCTCGCCTGCATTCTAAGAGGCGCTCCTCCTCCTGAGCCTCACAAACTTTGAACCCTTCAAAGGGTTTTCTTGGCCTCTGCGACTCCTTCCAGGCTCCCTGCATGCAATGGTGATATCTCCTCTAAGCTTATATGTGGCTCTGACCTCAAAGGGTCTCTGTCCCTTTCTCTCCTCGAAGGGATGTAAGTTCCCTCTGGCAACTTCCTACTCAAGCACACTTTGTTGAGCCTGCAGGGTGTTCAGTAACCCTGTGAATGTCTTCTTTGTGACACTCTCTTTCCAACAGAACTCAAAAGAGTCCTTATATGCACTCTATGCAACCGCTCAATGCCCTCTTGGAAGAGATTCACATAACTTAAAACATTTTGTATTTCCTTCTCTATGAACTCAAACAATAGTTCCTCATGTGCACTCCTTGTCAATTTCCTCTTGGCAGAGCTCTACAAAACCTCTGATGTTCTATCTTCTCTCTGAACTCAAACTAGAGTTCTCTTCAATACATCCTGCTCATTTTCTCAATGCCCTCCTAGCAGAGCCTTTACAGAACTTTAGACATTCTATCTTCCCTCTGTGCCTCCTCTACACAGTTTGACCTCCAAGGTGTTTAGCAACCTTGAGGCTTCTCCCTTGATTCAACGACTTCCTCTAGTGCACCGTCCTGGCATGTCTCTTTCTAAACTTTGTAGAATTCAGAAGTGCACTCTATGCATTGGCTGACAGAATCCGCAGTGTTCTATCTTGCAACCTCTTGCATGAAGCCTAAAAGAACCAGACCTAGAATCAAAGAACCCAACAGACAGGAAAATCTGTCTATAACCTGCAAATGAAAACTCACACACATCTACATCATATCATAAACACATGAAGACATTCATCAACAAACACAGAATAACATGCAGGAAAAACTGCTCTTGTTTGTATTAATCAATAATGCTTGATTACAATGTATTTGATCTCGGACTGCAACAGAGTCGCGACTCTCCTCTCCTATCTCTATTCCGTACTCTCCACTTCTCTGACTCTACCCTAACTGAAAACAAAAGAAGATTTTTTTACAAAAGGGGGCTCCTCGAGCGCTTCCCTCCATCCTCACCAACTCTCATTAATTACATTCAATTTCATTGAATGGTTGTCTAGTCTGAATTAGATCTAGATCTTAGCCTTACAACCATTTAAGGCGGATTCTAATAACAGATTGTGCACATGCATGCATTTGTCTCTTCGGCCTTACAACATTTAATACAATTAAATTTGAATTTGAATTTGAAATTGAGAGGTCTGTGCCTCTCCTCCCCATTGAATGTGCGTTGATGTGCTGGCTAGCTGGCACATAGCTGGGCTTGGAGCGATGCTCCTGCATCATACTCCTCAGCTGTAAAAATCATGAGCTTCCCAGCATGGCTGTCAAAATCCACCTGGATCCCAAATAGTTATTTGGAGCTATCCATCTGCTCCATCTCTTTGTTGCTTCCCTGCTGCTATGGCAGGTCTCCTCCTACTCAGCTTCCCATTGCTAGCAGTCTCTGTTAATCTGATCATCAGCCTTCTGATCTCCTCAATTATCTTGTCCAGCTCCTCCCATGGTTGGCTCTCCTTTTGTTGTCTTCTTCGCTACACTTCTTCCTTGTAAATGGGTAGATCAACTAGATCTCCCATGTCATCTTCTTCCTTTGTGGCCTCAACTTGCCACCCTGCTGCAAAATTTAGCTCTACAGACTTTTCATTGAGCTATTGCACAACTTCTTCTTCTGACATCTTTGTTTCTACCAGTTCTCCTGCTGGTGCATATCCAGCTTCCTCTAGCTGCTCCTCAAATTGGAATTCTCTTTCTTCTTCTGTTGCAGACCTCAGCACTGCAGTCACCATCTGTTCAACTCTCTGGCTGAAATTTTTGAGTGATTCCTCAGAATGCTCCTCTGCTAATATCTGCATGACTTTCTGCTCTCAATAGTCATCTACTGGCTCTAGATTGTTCAGCCAATCCTCCAGCATTTCCAACTCCATCTCCCATGGGGTGAGCATCTTAATTGTGTGATCCTCTTCTGCTACAGCTTCCAGTGTTGCAGGTGTCTTTGTTCCAGCTACCTGGCTGAAATATTTGAGCCATTCTTCTAAATGCTCACCTTCTTCTCCTTGGGCAACTTCTGATATTTTCTCCTCCATCATGATAGTCATAGATGGTTGTCCTTTTGCTACTGCTAAACCCGCAACATCTTCCCTGGCCTCATCTTGGATCCTTGTTAAGAATACCTTTATTCCTCCAATCATCAAAATGCTTTTCTGACCTTCACCTGTCAGCACTCCTTGCTGATATGAACTCTCCTCTGAGTTCATGAGACTTTTAGACAGTCTCATCTCTTTTCCCCTTCCCACCTAGAATTTTATGAGATCCTCCAGCGATCTCATCACATTTCCCACCTGGCAATCTAAAAGTTCCTTGGTACTCACCTGGCAGTCTCTGAGATCATCCAACGATCCCATATCATTGCCCTCCTTGCAAATTGAACTTTCTTCACTGCCTCCCTAGCAGTTCACGAGATCTTCCAGTGATCTCTCCTCCTCATCATCACTGAGATTTCTCCCAGCTTCTGGTTCACAGGCATGAACCATCTCCTCTGTGGCCCTGAGACTTTTCATATACCTTAGCCATCTCCTCAATAGCCTTTGTTGTCCTCTGGCCAACAATTTCTTGACTAGCCACTTTTCTTTCCTCCTCAGAGGCCATTCATACACCCAACTTATTCTTGCATTTTGTTGCACCCGTAGTGAAAGCTCTTCCATTCTCACTCTTATCTCAGCGAGTTCTTTATCCATATTCTCTTTTCTTTGTTGTTGGTGGTTCTTCTTTCCACCGCGTCCATGGCCTTTAGTAGCCATATTCTGCCTTCTACCTGCCCTCTTGGAAAGTTTGTTGCTATCACTCTGCAACTGAGAGTACTTCCAGCATCTCCTACAGTCCTCCTGACTATAACATTTGACTGTTGCACACCTGCAAACAATATTCACAGAGTTTCGAACCTCTATTTCCCTTTTCCTCGCTCTACAGAAATCAATTTTGTACAGGCTCTGATACCAAACTGATGGTATCAGACTGTATCCCTTCACAGTCTTCCTTTTTCACTTTTCCCTGAAATCTACAAACAAAAATCAGCTCTGATACCAAATTGATGCAGACCCCCAACCCTCGGGCTGAGATCTGCACAAGATCACTCTTCCTCGAATCTGCAGAATATAATTTGTTCTTTCAGGCCCTCAATGTAGCCCCATGAATCTGATCCATAGGTATTTCCATGAAAAACCCATCTGCGCAAACATGCACCAGGTGCAAGTCCTTCAACCAACCCACCTTTCACGTTTCAGGGTTTCGGGACTCCTGCCTGCAAGCTCTCTTAGGCTCCTTATCCTTTGAGTTACTGAAACTCGAAAAAAGGGCTTAACGACTTTGCCTCCTCCCTTGGCCTTTCAGGTTTTCGTGTTTTGGGGTTTCGTGAGTCGGGACTCCCTGTCTCCCGACTCCTGCCTCTCGAACACCCAGTACCCAGAATGCCAAAAAGGGTTTCGTCCAAGTGACCACACTGTTGGCTTTCACGATTCATAGAATCGCAATGAAAGCAGTTTCCATGGTCCTCTGTCTTCCAAATCCCCGGACCCCGAAAATTCCGAAACCTCTCGGTGACTACGAGAATTCATGATTTCAGGTATCCCGGCTAGAGACAGTTCCTGGTCCTCAACCTCCCGGACCCCGAACTGCCGAATTACCAAAAATATGAAATGGCTGCTTCCTTCGGGACCATGCCCTACTCCAAGAACACGTCGCGTTTCGTGACTTCGGGGTTTTCAGTGCAAAGGGTCCCGGTTCCTTTTCATCAAGATTTTCGGTATGCTGAACCCTGAAATGCCAAAATAGTTGACGGTTATAGGCCTCCCTTCACTCCAATGGTCCTAACATTTTCGGAGTTTCATGAACTGGAAGTTCACGATGCAGTGATTCCAAAATCACTTACCGTTCCAAACCCCGAACTCTGAATTGTCGAAATGTTGAAATGCTAACGGAGGTTGTGCTCTACCTTGAGCATGCTCTTCTTCTTTCCTTGGAAGATTTCTCACTCCCAAAATGCCTCGGCCTTTGTTTCTACTGCGAAGCCTGTAACCTAGGCTCCTACCTGTATTCTAAAAGGTGTTCCTCCTTCTGAGATTTGTCGACCATGAAACCTCAAAGGGTTTCCTTGAACTTCTACCCTTTGCTTATGTTTCTCTGTGCTCAAAGGCATTGTTCCTCCTGAGCTTTGGGACTTAAAATAAGTCCACCCTCGCACAATCCTTGTGTTTTTGAGATTCCCTTAGGTCTTTCCTACGTTCTAAGAGGTGCTCCTACTCCTAATATTCTCAAACTCTGAACCCTTCAAAAGGTTTTCTTGGCCTCTGGGACTCCTTGCAGGGTCCCTGCATGTAATGGTGCTATCTCCTCTAATCTTATCTGTGGCTCTGACGTCAAAGGGTCTCTATCCCTTTCTCTCCTCAAAGGGATGTAAGTGCCCTCTGGAAACTTCCTACTCAAGCACGCTTTGCTGAGTCTGCAGGGTGTTCAGTAACCCTGTGAATTTCTTCTCCATGACACTCTCTTTCCAAAAAAACTCAAAAGAGTCCTTCTATGCACTCTATGCAACTGCTCAATGCCCTCTTGGCAAAGATTCATAGAACTTCATATGTTCTGTCTTTCCTTCTCTATGAACTCAAACAATAGTTCCTCCTGTCCACTCCTTGCACTTGCTCAATGTCCTCCTGGCAGAGCTCTACAGAACCTCAGACGTTCTGTCTTCTCTCCGAACTCAAACTAGAGTTCTCTTCAATGCATCCCACGCATTTTCTCAATGCCCTTTTGGCAGAGCCTTTACAAAACTTCAGACGTTCTATCTTCCCTCTATGCCTCCTCTGCACAGTTTGACCTCCAAGGTGTTCAACAACCTTAAGGCTTCTCCCTTGAGTCGATTACTTCCTCTGGTGTTCCCTCCTAGCACGTCTCTTTCTAAACTCCACAGAATTCAGAAGTGCACTCTATGCACTGGCTTATAGAACCCGCAGTGTTCTATCATGCAACCTCTTGCATGAAGCCTGAAAGAAATAGAATGGAATCAAAGAACCCAACAGACAGGAAAATATGTCTATAACCTGCAAATGCAAACTCACACACATCTACAACATATCATAAACACATGAAGACATTCATCAACAAACACAAAATAACATGCAGGAAAAACTGCTCTTGTTTGTATTAATCAAGAATCCCTGATTACAATGTATTTGAGCTCGGACTGCAACAGAGTCTTGACTCTCCTCTCCTATCTCTATTCTCTACTCTCCACTTCTCTGACTCTACCCTAACTAAAAACAAAAGAAGATGTTTTTACAAAAGGGGGCTCCTCGAGCGTTTCCCTCCATCCTCACCAACTCTCATTAATTACATTCAATTTCATTGAATGGTTGTCTAGTCTGAATTGGATCTAGATATTAGCCTTACAACCATTTAAGGCCACTTCTAATCACAACCTGTGCACATGCATGGCTTTGGATCTTCATCCTTACAACATTTAATACAATTAAATTCAAACTTGAATTTGAAAGTGAGAGGCCTGCGCCTCTCCTCCCTATTGAATGTGCGCTGATGTGTTGGCTAGATGGCGCGTATCTGGGCTTGGAGCGATGCTCCTGCATCACATAAGTGCTAGCGCATCCAGTGCACATTCATGACAGGGAGAGGTTTAGCCCTCTCATTTTTCAAAAAAAATTGAATTTGAATTTAATGTTGTAAGGCTGATAGAGACCAAATCATGCCTTTGTACATGTAGTGGTTGAGGTTTCCTTTAATGGTTACCTGCATCTAAGTCCAGATCAGTCAGGTCTGTGAATCCCTTTTATGTAATGTAGCTGTAGGAGTAGGTGCCACTCTGAGATAGCAATATAACAGAGGCGGTGGATGAGGATAAGCTCAAGAGAGCCCTCATTTTGTAAAGGGAAAACAAATTAGAGTTTTGAGGAGTAGAATAGGAGAATTCTCAGGTAGAGAGATCACGAGAGAGGGAGCCGAGACTCTGTTGCAGTCCAAGCTCAAACACATTGTAATTAGACATTGATGTTAATACAAAGTAGTTTTTCCCACATAGGTGTTTTCTATGTGTTTATGTGTCTTTTATGATTGTTGTGTGTTCATTCATGTTGTAGATGTATGTTAAGCTCCATCTACATAATATAGATAGATTTTACTACCTGTTTGTGAGTTTGTCAGTTTCTATCTGGGTTCTTTAGGCCATGCAAGGAATGCACAATAGAACATTGGAAGTTTTGTAGCCAGTGCAAGGAGTGTGCATTTGAGATCTGTGGAGTCATAAAGAACGTGCAAGGAGTGCACACCAGAAAGATTCACAGACTCAAGGAGGAGCCTCAAGGTTGTTGAAAACCTTGGAGGACGAGTTGTGTAGGGGAAGGCACAGAGAGAAGAGATAGAACTATTGAAGGTTCTGTAGAGCTCTGCCAAGAGGCCATTGAGCGAGTGCATAGAGTTTACCAGAGAACTCTATTTCGGGTTCTGAGAAGAAGGAGAAGTGTCACAAGAAAGACACTCACAGGGTTACTGAACAACTTGTAGGCTCAGCAAAGCGTGCTTGAGCAGGAAGTTGTAGCATAGGGCACTTCCATCCCTTCAAGGAGAGAAAGGGACAGAGACACTTTGAGGTCAGAGCCACCAATAAACTCAGAGGAGATAGCACATTCATGTGCAAGGACCCTGCAAGGAGCCACAGAGGCCAAGAAAACCCTTTGGAGGGTTCAGAGTTTGAGAAGCTCAGAAAGGATAACAACAATGAGATCTGGATACGACAGTCGTTGATCTCATACAACAACTTGCGTATGAGAGTTTAGGGTTTGGAATGACGAGTGATTTTGGAGTCACTGCAACGTGAACTCCCAGTTCACAAAACTCTAAAAATGCCAGGACTGTTGATTGTGGTCAGTTCGAAACATCAGACCATTTCAGGAATTCGGGGTTCGTAAGTTTGGAGCACAGGCCAAAATCCTTGGTCACTCTAACTCCTGAATCGTGAAAGGGATTATCAAGTGTGAAATCAAATGTTGGGAACACATCATGGAGAAGCGTCGAAGACCCGAGAGCCATCGGATCTTGCAAAGGAGTAAGGGGGTTAAGGCAAGTCCCTTTACGATCACCCATAAGATCAGAAGAGATAGGGTTTGTTGGATCCAATCCAACGAGAGTTGTCGGATCTTGCACAAATTCTCATTTTGAGAATTCGAGGATTGTCGCGACAATATATTTTGGAGTCACTGCATCGTGAACTCCCGGTTTGCGAAATCCGAAAAATATCTTAGCCATTTTGGGAATTCAGGGATTTGGACACCGGGAGATTGAGAGTGAAGGGTCATGAAATCGTGAAAGGAGAATTCGTGAAAGGACCAGGACCGTCCATCAAGGAGGACACGTGGCGAGTGGTCAAGGTTTCGGGGAAAGGCCTGAAAGACTTTGAGCCATCAATCCAATGGGATCGTAGCCGTTGTTTCCAAAAGGGTCTGGGCCATTGATCTCTCAGAGGGAGAAATTTAAGCATTTCATGTTTTGGGAGTTCGAAGCACCTAGAATTGTCTATAGCTGGAATCGCGAAATCCCGAATTGCGAAACCCCGAAAGAACGAGCGCCAAGGCATTTTGGCATTTCAAAAACTGGGGATTTGAAAGACAGAGAACAGGGGGAATGCTTGCATCGTGATTCCCCAAATTTCAAAATTCGGTAGCGCTTCGACGTCAATCCCTTTTCGACATTTTGTGAACCGGGTGTGCAAGAGGCCAGGAGTCAGGAGACAGGGAGTCCTGACTTGCGAAATCGCGAAACCCCGAAACGCGAAAGGTGTGGAGCATTAAGGGAGGAGCCAGTTGTGGAGTTGATCCCTTTTCGGTGTTTTATCCATCGGGAGTTGGAGGGACATGGAGCCTGGAAGAGCTCTCATGCAAGAGTCCTAAAACCCTGAAACACGAAAGGTGAGAATAGAGAAGAGTGTCAAAAAGTGGCTCATGCACAGATTTTCTCAAGACTTATGCTAGAGGAAAAAGGGACCTGTGTATTTGTTCAAGGGGTTCCAATAGGAGCCCGAAGAGCCATTTCGGCCAAGAAAACCCTTTGGAGGGTTCAAAGTTTGAGAAGCTCAGAAAGGATACTCACCATGAGTTCCAGATCAACGACAGTTGTTGATCTCATACAACAACTTGCGTATCGGAGTTTGGGGTTTGGAACGACAAGTGATTTTGGAGTCACTGCATCGTGAACTCCCAATTCATGAAACTCCGAAAAGGCCAGGACTGTTGATTGTGGTCAGTTCGAGCCATCAGACCATTTTGGGAATTCGAGGTTCGTAAGTTTGGAGCGCAGCCAAAAATACTTGGTCACTCTAACTCCTGAATCGCGAAAGGGATTATCAAGTGTGAAATCAAATAGTGGGAACACTTCGTGGAGAAGCGTCGAAGACCCGAGAGCCATCAGATCTTGCAAAGGAGTAAGGGGGTTAAGGTGAGTCCATTTACAATCACCCATAAGCTCAACAGAGAGAGGGGTCGTTGGATCCAATCCAACGAGAGTCCTCAGATCTTGCGCAAATTCGCATTTCAGGAATTCACAGATTGGCGCGAAAAGAGATTTTGGAGTCACTACATCGTGAACTCCCAGTTCACGAAATCCCGAAAAGATCTGACCCATTTCAGGAATTTGGGGATTTAGACACCGGGAGATCGAGAGTGAAAGGTCACCAAAATTGCAAAACGACTAGGACCATCCATCAAGGAGGACATGTGGCGAGTGGTCAAGGTTTCGAGGAAAGGCCCGAAAGACTTCGAGCCGTCGATCCAGTGGGATCGTAGCCGTTGGTTCCAGAAGGGTCTGGGCCATTGATCTCTCAGAGGGAGATATTTCGGCATTTAGGGGTCTGGGAGTTCGAAGGACCTAGAATTGTCTGCAGCCGGAATCGCGTAATCCCAAATCGCAAAACCCCGAAAGAATGAGCGCCAAGGCATTTTAGCATTTCGACAACTGAGGATTTGAAAGACACAGAATATGGGGGAACACTTTCATTGTGATTCCCCGAATCGTGAAATCCGGTAACGCTTCGACGTCAAGCCCTTTTCGGCATTCCGGGAACCGAGTGTTCGAGAGGCTAGGAGTCGGGAGACAGGGAGTCCCGACTCATGAAACCCTGAAACACGAAAGGTGCAGAGCGTCAAATGAGGAGCCAGCTGTGGATTTGATCCCTTTTTGACGTTTCTACAACTGAGAGTTGGAGGGACAAGGAGCTTGGGAGAGCTCGCATGCAAGAGTCCCGAAACCCCGAAATGTGAAACGTGATAACATAGAAGAGTGTTGAAAAAGGGGCGCGCGCACAAATTTTTTCAAGACCTATGCCAAAGGAAAAATGGACCTATGGATTTGTTCAAGGGGTTCCAACAAGAGCCCAAAGAGCCATTTGGGCTCAGAATTTGGAACGATCCAGAGACCGGGAGGTTAGTGGACCCTGCTGAGGTAGGGGATCTGCATCACAAATGGTTGTTGGAGGTCAGGTAATGAGAGAACTGGTGATGAAAATAAGAACTCCTTTAGATCATAAAACACTTAATGTTGGGACAGGACCCATGCAAATTTTACCTTACCACCACCTCTGGTTATTTGACTAAGGGCCCATGCAATATGGGAGAATCCCAACATGGACCTGGAATAGAAATTTGCAAGGCCTAAGAAGCTATGAGGATCAATGAGTGTGATTAGGGCTGGCCAATCATGAATGACTTGGATCTTGGATGGATCAACATGCACACCATGCCAATCAACAATGTATCCTAGGTACTGGACCTTGTCCATGTTGAAGAAGCATTTTTCCAAGTTTGCATATAGATTTTGTTGTCGCAGAGTGTGTAGAACCTGTTGAATATGTTGCAAGTATTCTTACCAAGTATTTTTATAGATGAGTATTTCATATAGATACATGACCACGAAAAAATTAGTGAAAGGTCGCGGGATATCATCCATCAGCCTCATGAAATTTTTTATGGAATTCGTCAAACCAAAGGGCATGACCAACTATTAAAAAATAACTTATTTTGACTTGAAGGCATCTTTCCATACATCTGTTTGTTCTATTGGGACCGGATGGCATCCATACTTTAGATCAATCTTACTGAATTATTTGTCCTCCTTTATTTGATCAAGGAGATCATCGATTCGGGGAATCGTGTACTAGTTCCTGACTATGAATTTTTTTAGGTAGCGGTAACCAATGCAGAGTCACCAAGTCCCGTCTTTCTTCTGCACCAACACGATTGAGATTCCACAAGGTGATGAGTTGGGCCAGATGTGCCCCTTGTGGAGTATTTCTTGGATCTAACACTTGATCTCCTCATTTTCTAGCAGAGAGCAACAATAAACTGGCCCATTTGGTAGCAGTTCTTTGGGGGTCAGATCAATGGGATGCTTGACTTGACAATGCATAGGTACTCTAGTAGGTGATGAGAAGATTTATTTGTATTCTTCCATGAACTTATCCACTTTCTTCTGCTAGGTGGAGAGTTCAGTCATGAAGGCCATGGATGTGGCTGCAAACTTTTGCTCACTCTGAGATGGAATCACGAAGAATACTAGTGTCTCGGTCTGAGAAATGACCTTCCTGGATTGATTGGCAAAGATCAATGAAATAGCACTAGATGGGACTACCTCATGTATCATGTATTATTTCATGTTCAAAGTAATAATAACATTGCAAGGCCTAAACTCATATAAAACATTACATTTCCATAAATAAGATTGGCCCAAAAGAACATCACAAACTTCTAGGGGAGAAACATCACACAATACCTCATCTTTGAATGGCTTGATGTCATACGACATACGACAATGTTGGTTGATGCAAAGTTCGCTTCCTTGATGGAGCCATCCGATGGTGTAGGGATGCGGGTGTGGCGTTATCGACAGGGCTAGACACTTGACGACCTCTACTGAGATGAGGTTCTTCTGGATACCGCTATCAATGATGAAGTGTAGTGGAGTGCCTTTCACCCACAATTGTGAATGAAAGAGGTGCTCACCTTCCTCTGGCTCATTAGGTTCACCGAGATGGATCTTGGTGGTAGAAATGGTGGAACTAGGTTCCACATCAATGACTTGTCTCCCCTTCTTTGGTTCTGACTTAGAATCAGAACCCACATCTGATTCAGAGGATTTTACTTCAGCCACTAATGACTTCTTTGAGCAGAAATCAACAATGTTATGCCATGGGCTCTTATGGAAGTTGCACCACTTCCCGGTATATTTCTTCATCTTCCCATTGTCCTTCTTTTCTTCCACCCTTGACTAGTTGTCATGAGGTTTCCCATATTTTCTCTTCCATTTGTTCTATGGTTTAGGGCTTCCCTTTCCCTACTTCTACTATGAGGTGTTACCAGACCCAAACTGTCGCGTCTTTTGTTTAAGTTTTTGCTCGATTTTGACGATATATCGATAGGCCGCACCCAAGTACGAGATGTCCAAAAACTCCATTTTTGTATGGATGTATCTATGTAGACCATTTTGGTACTTGATCATAGAATGTCTCTTAGAATATTTGATACCCATCTTGGTGCCAAGGAATAGAAGACATTGGTGAACTATGGGACTGTTTGGTCTCTTTCATGTTGTAGTGTGGTCCATCTTGTATACAAGTCGTCATAACTTTCAACATGGTAGTATTGTTCCTTAATAGCATCCATGAAGGAATACCAAGTGGGTGAAACTGCAAATAATGTGGATCCTTTTGTTTCATTTTTCTCACAAAAAGTATCCCACCAATATTTGACATGGGGGATGGCCTTGAGGAGTGCAAATATAATATTTTCTCTATCAAAAAATTTGTGGACAGAAAAATACCCTTCTAGAAGGTTTAACCATTTATTTACGGCATCTGCATCTATTTGACCTTAAAATATATGAATATCAAAATTGATTTATACCTTGAAGGGGGTGTCACTTCCGCTTGAGGTGGATGTGTCTCTTGTCGATAGTCGTCGAAGGGTTTGTGCAAAGCTGTCCATCATTTTGTTCCTCTATCACTCAAGAGATTTCTCGAGATTTTTTTTGAAAGGATATCCTATCCCACCACCTTTATTTTCACCTTCCATGGGTGATTTCTTGGGTGTCCAATAGTATTTTTCCTCAATATAAACAAGATCGAGACCCAACTCTCTATACCATGACCGCATCATGGACATTCATTAAAAAATGACAAGGAGCAGACTGATCTGATACCACTGATCCGGATTTATGAGCAGAATGAAATGTAACCATAGATTTATAATGTTAACATAAAGACACATTGAACAATAGTAGAGAAATAATAAAACTTCACTTCTATTAAATAAGAAATATGTTGAAAAGTGCAAAATGCAGACTAGAAACAAGCTTGTTAGAATGGTGGTAGTTTATCTTTGAGAAGAGATGACACGACTACGCTCGTTCGCAAGAAGATGAGTACAATGAGGCTCTAAAGGAATTTTTAAAATAAATATGAATTCCAAAATCCTAGACATCCAAAAACCTAACCTAGGAGATGAAGCGCCAAAATTCATGTGGGCCCCGTTGGGGTAAGTTAGTACATTAACTTCTTGGGGTCATAAATTTTGCATATGAGCTCTGTTTAGGGTGAACGATATCTTGTTGGAAAGGTATTGACGAGGAGATTCATTTAGGGGGCTCAAGTAAAATATTTGTCTATAATTTAGGTTCTTGATCATGAAAAAACATCATTTAGGCCCTCAAACATGCCCCAGAAGTTAAAAACTACTAAAAATAGTAAATTGCCAAAATTTCTAGAAAAAAATTTTGAGCCAGTTGGAAAAGGTGGGTGGCCACCGATATCCACTTGGATCAATCATTACATAAAACCAAATACACCATAAAATAATATTATATTCTAAAGGAGAGTCGATTACTTCAACTTCAATTGAAACAATGTTTCCACCTAACTCGATAGGAAAGGCAATGACGATTCCATGAGGACTAAAAGCATGATCATTAAATTATTTCAATACAATAGATGATGGAATAATATTTGGAGAACCCAAGACTCACCAACAAGACATTGACATAATATAAGTAGAGGCTCCTTCGTTAAAAACACACCAAAAGATGTTTGTGTCACACGAAGATACTTGGATATGGAAAGAAATATAGTGGGGAATCCTAGGACTAGCTCAATCAAAGTCAAATGTAATAATATGAGTGTCTAAGGGACCACTTCACATATTGTGGTAAACAATTATTTGTACTACATCGGATAGCTTTGAAGGATGATCTTCGATTATGATCTTCGAGGGAGCAACCTCCTTTTACCCCACTTAAATGTTCAAGTACAAGATGATTCAAAATGAAAATGTCTCCTTGGTATATATAGGAGACTAGGAGGTATAATTACAACTAATGGCCTAAAGCCGACATAAATAAAATAAC
>ML824049.1:88852-108547 GCA_009831015.1 Picea engelmannii | reverse complement strand
TTGTATTCATATACAGAAATATTTTATCGATCCTTGAAGTACATGAGAATATAAGTAATTACCATTGATCAGGTCACACAAAAGGTAAAAGAAAATTAACAGTCCTTCTTATATTACATCAGGCCTACAAATAGAGAATTTCAATGGTTTATAAATAAAAGCTACAATAGCTATTACAACACTTGAAAAACTTGTTTAATTGGTATCAATAAGCTGTATGTTCATTTAATATTTTAATCACCAATGATCTGTACAACCAAAAAACCTTGGTTCAAAATTATTACAGTAAAGTATCCTAGGGTAAGTACCATGTATTCACTAGTACAACAGAACCTGAGGAGTTTTAAATTAAAAGCCAAGATTTGGAACTCGAATACCTTTTCGAGCAAGGCCATCCCCTTGATCTGTTTCATTCGAAGTGATTAATCTTGCAAGGAGAAAATCGATAGATTTAGTAAACTGTGTTAAAACAATCAAATGGAATTAAATATTTAAACTCAAGCAAATGATTAATAGTTATCTTATAGCAGGCATAGAAGAAGTTTCCCACCGACGTTAAGAGACGATATGTCCATAGTCCGAAGGGGAGGAGTGGACCCAGGAATGGCTGATGGGTACCCTCGCAAAAGAAAATAGGGCCCCATCTTTAGTTTTTTAACCAAAAGGAATTACCTAGATGCATCAGAATGTAAACACGTAATTAAAACAGTGCTAAACATTTAGTAATTTTCATAACCAAAGTGTTAAAATTTACACAATAACGTTGTATGTTCCACATAGGCGTCTCCTTTTGCAATTTGAGATTATAGACAGTGTTTGTGGACCACTTTTCCATAAACATTAGTATTCATGAATTGCTAAATAAAACTTAGACTTAAACTTAACTTTAAAATATGCTTTGTGAACCTACTGTAATCACTCCTTTCCCATAGAAGACAGTCCATTCAACAAAGGAGAATTAGACGAGACTCTGGAGATACTTCTTTTATTATTTTCTTTTACGCAGGAGAAGTACAGATAGGATATTTTAAAACATAGATCCAAGAACAGAGGACTTAGGGTGGATATTATATAAGCATACACTATGTATAAAGTTTGGTGGAATTTATACACAAAGGGAAGTCTTATGACTTTAACAATTTGTGTATAAGTATGTGAAACATGAATAGATTAAGAGGAAATTATTGAGGCCCAGTTACTAATTTTCACACATGAATAAGAAAAAACCTTACTGCATACACATGGAACAATATTACGATTATATGTCGTGTAAAATGAAGGCGAATTTAATTACAGTGAGTTTCGGGATGTGAACTCTCAAATAGATAGCCGATAGTTCGGGGTTCATACCATCACTCCCTTTTTCAAATCTCGGAGATACATCACATGGAAAACATGGAATAATAACATACAGTTTATACATACAGTGAACGCCATAACCAAATCTAAGAGTTACCATAGAAACACAGAGAAAGATTCAACCACGGGATTCTCAACAATAACCACTTAAGAAAAATACAAGCATAAATGATAAACAAAAGGACAAGGTCATAGCCTAATGAAATGTTGGTGGAACCTTACTTAAATATTCGGAAAATAAATCTTGAACCGGGAGATTAAATCACCCCGCATAAGTTTCAAACAAATCTTGAATAAAAACTATGAACATAGGGTGTTTTCATTCACTGGAAATGTTAACCCTACCCTAGTGTAGTTCTCCATGATCTACCAAGGAGGATAGACCACAAAAGGCATGGATGTAAACGATATTCAAAGTTTAAGTGAAATCCAAGGGAGAGAAATGTAAATTCGAGAGCCGAAGGAGACATTTATAGATGAATTACAATCACGACTACCATTATAAACTAACCCCTTCTTATTACAGAATACACAAGCGACAGAGATTCTTTTGGGGTTACCTGGTACAGTAGGTTGCATGCCTCCCTTTTTTCCTTACACAGAGAAAGCCCCTCCACGTCGCTGGTCATAAATCTAGAGGAAAACATACAGGGTTAACGCAAGGGCGTTTTTCACAAAATGCACATAGCCAAAGGGGTAAACGTTACAATAGTCACCTAGAATCCTTCGCAATGTAGAGTAATGGTGATAGGTTTCTCGCAGTACTAAGCCATGTGATCAAAAGAACATGGTGTGTCTGCATTAGGCATGGTCACCTAACTATCTAGTACGTACAAGACCACACTTAATGGTTAAATCAGATGGTTAATTTGATTATAGACAGACCTGACATCGCCTTTAACATACATTACAAACGCATTCAATGTTGGGGACAGGTCATGAAGTCGGACGGGATGACACCCCATTAGGTTTAGTACTTAGGTATTGCGCAAGTGCAGAATCATGGTGTTAATTTGTAAAAATTGTCCCTCCTACCTGGAAGGACAACCTAGTAACTACCTTGGTAATGTAATAGTGGCGTATATTTTTACGCTTCTTCACACTAGTAATATTTTCTTGGGTGGTTTATAAAGTTATCAATACGAATTTCTAGGCACACTGAATTGTTATGTGAGAACTATGTGCATGTCGTTATTCATATACGCATGGTACTTTAGGTAGGGTTATAATATGCCTATAATCCTTATGAGCACTTGTGTTGGCATTCGGTTAAATCCCATTGGAGTGAAGGGTCCTATTTTTTTAAGTACGTTTAGTAAGCAAAGTTTTGACCAATTATGTATATTTGTATAATGGTATGCTAAGAGTGTACCTATGTGGAATTTTATATGAGTATGTGCCTCCCACGTTAGCATTAGGATCGAGGACAATTTCTTTCTCATAAGTAGAACTCTTATTTTTATTCTTTTTCTTACCTCCGGGTTGTTTAGTTTTCTCGAATTTGTTTATTGTACCAAGTGAATATTGGAGGTTTGGCCAGGGATTGAATCATTTTCCATGTTGAATCAAACACAAGTGGATTATGAGATATGGTCATTTGTCTGATTTGACCTACTTATTGGCCAATTGAATAATGGGAAATAGAACCAGTCACACCATCGACATCTGGACTTGGGGTAGGTTTAGTAGGATCTGTTGATAGGCAAGGAGAATGTGGAATATCTGGTTGTTGAGCGCATAACATAAATTTCTCTTTGGTTATGGATCCTAACATTGCAACATATTTAGCAATATTGGGAAATAAATAATTAACATACCAATATACTAGGAATATTTCTGGAATTTTGGCTTTAATGAGCCTACACCATTGCCTTCATTCATGGATATGATTGAAAAAATGAGTGGTGGTACTCTAATGTAATGATGTCAATATTTTTTTTATGGTTTCATAATGGATAGGAAGTTGAAAATGGGTTAATAAGTCCTCTAAAGATGAAAAATAATGAATTGAAGTGCTTTGTAGCTCAATGTACCACTTAGCGGTAATCTCAGTTAGGGTGAAATCTAACATTATTTCCCACCAAGAAGTTGGATGAAAACCCATAATGATAAATATTGGATCATTATATTATTTTTCATCTATCTTGATGCTTTCAAAGTGGAAAAAATTGGAGGAATCATCCTGCAGGGTCATTTTAACGGCAAGTCCTAGCTTGGAAAATTGAGGTTTCAAACTGTTTGGAGCCATTTTGAGGCATATAATGCCATTTTTTGGTGCAAAATGGTTAGAAGGTCCTAAAATTTGTATACACACTGAGAAATTTCCAATGGTGTGAGAATCACCCTAGTCAGAGTATGTATGTGAAAGTTATGCCTCCCACAAGTTGACCTAGCCTGTTGATCACCACGGTAAAAGAGGATGTTGCGTCATCCTCCGTTACTCATGCATATGGGGTTAGACACATATGTAATTTCGATAATATTCTCGAAGGTCCTAAACCTTATCACAATTGAGGGTTTAAGTCAAAACCCTACCCCTAGATGCCTATCGGGCTCTGTTAAATACCAAGTCGCTAGGAGGAGAAGGGGTTCCATTTGATACATTATATTTTGTTCCATAGTAGAGCATAACAACTGGGAGTAGGAAAATTAGTGAGCATAACAGAGTGGGTTAATTTTCTATAGCATCCTAACATGCCACAAGTCTTGGGTGACTCCATAGAGAGTGTCATCTCCGTTGTACTTGCATTATTTCGTTACTAGAGAAAAGAGAGCATAGCAAAGTCACCTTCTAGCTAGGTTTTCTCCCATAAGGATTTCCTAGACAAAACATGTGTGTTATTTTTTGGATGGTGTGTGAATGTATTTTACTATTCTCTATTTTTCGCATTTTATCTATTTCATGCATAAGAAGAAAATAATAACTAAATATTTTCGAATCTAAAGGAATTTAACCTTCATATTATAGATTTTACTTTTATTATTTATCAGATATGTTGTGATGAACTGTTCCAATGGAATATCCATGGCACTTTACAGATAACAAAAGTGGAAATTCATGACACGAGTAGAAGGATCTTCTCTGGACTTCCCGTCAAACTTGATATTTCTAATGGAAATTTAGTAGGTATAACTGGACATGATGGATGATGTTATATGGGGTTGTTCATCATACAAGATAAGTTCAGTAAGTTCAAGGTATCCAAGAATGGAAATCAGGTCTTGGAAAATGTATTATGGTGAATAAAAGATGGGAAGTTTGGCCTAATGGAAATCATAGATCCACCCACCCCATTGTCCTTGGGACCAATGGTATCATTGGTTAAAAGGCCAACCCCATCATGAAAATTACAACCCATAGGACAACTTACGTTAGGTGTTTCCACAATACATGTAGGTATACTAGAAATAGGTGGGAATCCACTACCAATATTGTAAATAAGGGTTTGCAATCCATTGAATATGAAATTTGGATGTAGGAAATAATGTAGTCAAAGTGGGCATGCTAAAGATAGGCATGCCCAAAGGAGTAGTATATTTTTGAACCAGATGAGTCCCCCAAATAGGGGTACTCAATGTCTGAGACATAGAAATGAGAGTGAATATCCCCCTAATTGGTGGTATGGAGGTGTGAAAGGTGACTCCTCCTGACACATTAGGGGAAGAAAGAATAGTTCCTCCAACACTGGATGAACCACTAACAACGTACATCATATGTGAACTTTGTAAAAAGGTAAAAGGATCACCTAAAGGAGGTTCACCCATAATGATTATCAAAAGGTATAAAGGCTCAATCGAAGGGGGATTGAAATGAATTGGAAGATTTTCATCGGTGACTTTAATCTCCAAGTTTTCAACCTCCTTTGAATTTGAGGAATGGGATTCTACAACTGTGTGTGTGTCATCCAATGTGGATATTCACTGCTTGATGGCCAATGATTCCTCTATTTAAGGAGGAAACCTTCACTATTTGAGAGAGTAGTGAGTAGGTGGGTCATCCATTATGAAATATGTGTTTTAATGTGTTAAGAACCAAATATCAATATAGCATAGAAAAACCTCAGAAAAAGTACTCAACGCCTTGAAAATGAGATAATTTCAGATAATAATCCTCTTCAAGGGGGCAACCTCCTTTTACCCCACTTAAATGTTCAAGTACAAGATGATTAAAAATGAAAATGTATCCTTGGTATATATAGGAGACTAGGAGGTATAATTACAACTAATGGCCTAAAGCCGACATAAATAAAATAACATTACTAATATAATATGCCCCAATTAAGGGGTAATGAGCCAATATTAGGGCTTAACATAATGAAATAAAAATCAAACTAAGTCCAACTAGACATAATTCAACACAAAGCACACCCTAAAAATATAAATGCTCCAACAAACAAACAACTAATAGTCAAAAGGGGCCTTCCAAAGACCACCATAGGATTATCAAGTCCTAGGACCAGTTAGAAAACATGTGAGAGAAAATGACGATAACCTTCACACAACAATCACCCAATGTGCAAGTACCCTTGTGAAGATGGGCACCCTTCAAGGGAGAGGAAATGGAGATTTTCCATCTATCTCAGGTACAACAAGCACTTTGCACTTGCATTCATTTATGTGATACACTAGAAAAAGAAACTAAGCCTATCACTTCATAATCGATAGTCGAGGGGAAAAATCATAAGTAAAGTCTATGCATATGGGTATGGAAAACAATATTAAGTCCTCAACCCAAATATCTAGAGTAAAGTGGAGTCACCCTAAGGACTTCCCACTTCAATCCAAATGCCCTAGAAACGTGATAGCACAATAAACAAGTGAAAATGGGATATATTCTCCGCTTGCTTAGCTTTATTGTACTGTTTGATACAATGTGTGTTATATGTGAATACATGGCCTTGGATAATTTACTCTCCAATCCTGCACCAAGGCCCTCAAACTTAGACTAAGTGTGTTTTCTATAAATAAAATGTCCAGTTCTTTTTAATATTTCGTTGCTTTTAGTATTTGTTGTTTACTCAAAGGTATGGTGTGAACTGTAATATCCCCAATAATAATTAATTATTAAAGTCTGTGTACACTTAGGAATACATTTTCATTTTTGGAAAATTCATATTTGGAAAAAAAATTCCATTTATGGAAAATCCGAATTTGGAATTTGATTATTTGTAATTAATTATTTGTGACTATTGGGAAAAGATTTTATTTGCCCAACTAACTCTTTGATTGTGACACATATAAAAGACAAATCTTTTTATATATTAATTGTTGGAGGACAAATGGAACAACCAAGTTGAAAACAATTGACCATGACTCCATGAGTGGGGAACAGACTTGAGTTACCTCAGGGCTGAATTTTACAAGTGGAAAATGAGGAATTTGACCACTAGCAGCCCCTGAAAATCAGGGATTTGTAAAGCTGAGAAAATTCGCAAGGAGGGAAAAATACCTAGGCATAAGATGTTCATGATATACAACATATGGAGGAGGCAAGACGTTGCTTAGCATGTGGGAGAAAGGATATTACTTGTTGTTATGAACACTTTTTAGTGTGAGGCAAGGGAATTTTCTGGTCTGAAAGGAGGCATGTAGCAAAAGAGGATCATTTCAATTTGCCCTCATGGACTCATGGTCAGGCTAGGCGGTGAACAAAGCAAGTAATTTGGCTGTTATGTTCTACGGTTGGGTGGAACTTGGTTGTTCCATTTGTGTTCCAGCTTCAGTTTTGTTCAGATAAGTACCTTTACTTATTTCCGGTCAGAATTATGTTGATTACAAATTATTAGAGGTGTGATGGGTTTATGTGATGTTAGTGAAAATGTGAATGAATAATTTGATGTATAAAAACCTATTGTTTATCATTGTTAGTAAAAGGATGAGTTCTTGTGTTATGATTCATATCTAAAGCTTGAATATGCTTGTATAGATACATGGAGTTGTACAAACATATATTGTATTCATATACAGAAATATTTATCGATCCTTGAAGTACATGAGAATATAAGTAATTACCATTGATCAGGTTATACAAAAGGTAAAAGAAAATTAACAGTCCTTCTTATATTACATCAGGCCTACAAATAGAGAATTTCAATGGTTTATAAATACAAGCTACAATAACTATTACAACACTTGAAAAACTTGTTCAAATGGTATCAATAACATGTATGCTCATTTAATATTTTAATCACCAATGATCTGTACAACCAAAAAACCTTGGTTCAAAGTTATTACAGTAAAGTATCCTTGGGTAAGTACCATGTATCCACTAGTACAACAGAACCTGAGGAGTTTTAAATTAAAAGCCAAGATTTGGAACTCGAATACCTTTTCGAGCAAGGCGATCCCCTTGATCTGTTTCATTTGCAATGATTAATCTTGCAAGGAGAAAATCGATAAATTTAGTAAACTATGTTAAAATAATCAAATGGAATTAAATATTTAAACTTAAGCAAATGATTAATACTTAGCTTATAGCATGCATAGAAGAAGTTTCCCACCAGCATTAATAGACGATATGTCCATAGTCCGAAGGGGAGGAGTGTACCCAAGAATGGCTGATGGGTACCCTCACAAAAGAAAACAGGGCCCCGTCTTTAGTTTTGTAACCGAAAGGAATTGCATTGATGCGCCAGAATGTAAACACGTAATTAAAACATTGCTAAACATTTAGTAATTTTCATAACCAGAGCGTTAAATATTACACAATAAAGTCGTATGTTCCACAGAGGCGTCTCCTTTACAATTCGAGATTACAGACAGAGTTTGTGGACCACTTTTCCATAAACATTAGTATTCACGAATTGCTAAATAAAACTTAGACTTAAAATTAACTTTAAAATACGTTTTGCGAACCTACTGTAATCACTCCTTTCCCGTAGAAGACAGTCCGTTCAACAAAGGAGAATTAGACGAGATTCTGGAGATACTTCTTTTATTATTTTATTTTACACAGGAGAAGTACAGATAGGCTATTTTAAAACATATATCCAAGAGAAGAGGACTTAGGGTGGATATTATATAAGCATACACCAAGTATAAAGTTTGGTGGAATTTATACACAGAGGGAAGTCTTATGACTTTAACAATTTTTGTATAATTATGTGAAACATGAATAGATTAAGAGGAAATTCTTAGAGGCCCAGTTACTAATTTTCACACATGAATAAGAAAAAACCTTACTGCATACACATGGAACAATATTACGATTACATGTCATGTAAAATGAAGGCGAATTTAATTACAGTGAGTTTCGGGATGTGAACTCTCAGATAGATAGTCGATAGTTCGGGGTTCATACCATCATTGCCTTTTTCAAATCCCAGAGATACATCGCATGGAAAACAGGAAATAATAGCATACAGTTTATACATACAGTGAACGCCATAACCAAATCTAAGAGTTACTATAGAAACACAAATAAAGATTCAACCACGGGATTCTCAACGATAACCACTTAATAAAAATACAAACATAAACGATAAACAGAAGGACAAGGTCATGGCCTAATGACATGCCGGTGGAACCTTACTTAAATATTCAGAAAATAAATCTTGAACCGGGAGATTAAATCACCCCACATAAGTTTCAAACATATCCTGAATAAAAACTATGAACATAGGGTGTTTTCATTCACTGGAAATGTGAACCCTACCCTAGTGTAGTTCTCCACAATCTACCAAGGAGGATAGACCACACAAGGCATGGATGTAAACGATATTCAAAGTTTAAGTGGAATCCAAGGGAAAGAAATGTAAATCCGAGAGCCAAAGGAGACAGTTATAGATGAATTACAATCACGACTACCATTATAAACTAACCCCTTCTTATTACAATATACACAAGCTACAAAGATTATTTTGGGGTCACCTGGTACAGTAGGTTGCATGCCTCCCTTTTTTCCTTACATAGAGCAAGCCCCTCCACGTCGCTGGTCATAAATCTAGAGGAAAACATACAGGATTAATGCAGGGGCATTTTTCACAAAATGCACATAGCCAAAGGGAAAAACGTTACAATAGTCACCTAGAATCCTTCGCAATGCAGAGTAATGGTGATAGGTTTTTCGCAATACCGGGCCATGTGATCAAACGACCATGGCGTGTCTGCATTAGGCATGGTCACCTAACTATCGAGTACATATAGGACCACACTCAATGGTTAAATTAGATGGTTAATGTGATTACAGACGGACCTGACATCGCCTTTAACATAGTTTACAAACGCATTCAATGTTGGGGACAGGTCATGAAGTCGGACGGGATGACACCCCATTAGGTTTAGTAATTAGGTATTGCGCAAGTGCAGAATCATGGTGTTATTTTGTAAAAACTGTCCCGCCTACCTAGAAGGACAAACTAGTAACTACCTTGGTAATGTAATAGTGGTGTATATTTTTACGCTTCTTCACACTAGTAATTTTTTCTTGGGTGGTTTATAAAGTTATCAATATGAATTTATAGGCACACTAAATTGTTATGCGAGAAACTATGTGCACGTCGTTATTCATATATGCATGGTACTTTAGGTAGGGCTATAATATGCCTATAATCCTTATGATCACTTGTGTTGGCATTCGGTTAAATCCCATTGGAGTGAAGGGTCCTACTTTTTTAAGTACATTTAGTAAGCAAAGTTTTGACCAATTATGTATATTTGTATAATGGTATGCTAAGAGTGTACCTATGTGGAATTTTATATGAGTATGTGCCAAGTCTACGTTAACGATTATAAATCTAAGTATGTTGTGACTCCCATATAGGTGTTGAATCCTTTTGTAAAACCAGTTATATAGATCTTATATGATAAGAGTAGTACCCATGTTAGGATATGGTTACTGTAGTCCCTTTATGAACAAAATAAGACTTACAGACATATTTTTGATAGTACAGATTTCGCGAGCAGAATAAACACTAGCCTATTATATTAAAGTGTTGAATGTACTAAACAGTTTCACATGTAATGAATTATTTTAATAGGAACGACTTCACTTAGAGAAGATAAACTATCTTGTTAGTAATCACTTGTAAATGAAAGGAGGTATGTGTCGTAAATTTGATAGCGACGAGAATAGAAGTAAGCTTGATCAAGTATATCAGAGTCAAGAAGTTTTAATGCACCTAACAAAAAAAAAATTATTTTGTAAATTTGGGGTATATTACATATGGTATTAAAGTTGAAGGTTACAACACTTGGACCTCAGAGCAGGGCCAAAAATTAGTATAGTACATTTTAACCTATTAAAAGAAAAACTAACAAAAATGCTTACTGTTACAAACAGAAATTTTTTGTTCTGTTGTGATAATGGCATCACAAAATGAAGAGGAGATCAGACATGAGGAGAATCCCAATCAAGGACCTCCTAAATAACCTGGATAGAACAGTGAAGGAAGTTCAGCCACCCAGGTTCTGGAAACAATGAGGAACCTTATCGTGGAGCTGCAAGCGTTCAAGGCAGATAATGAGAAACTGAAAAAGGCACATGAATACCAACAAGAGATAAATGAAGTGATGTTGCACAACATTGTAACAAAGAAGAGTCTAAATGACAACGAAAAGGAAGAAGAGGTCAACAAAAGAAACTCCAAAAATTATGGTCTTGAAGCAGAAAACGAGAACAGTTCTTTCGAAGGCACACGGATAGCGAAAAATAAAATAGCCACAGGAAGGAAAATAAAATAGGACGACCACCTAGAAGGTGAATTCAAGAATATCAAACCTTCCACCTTTGATGGATAGTCCAGGACATGGGAGGAAGTTGAAGCATGGTTACTGGATATAGAGAAGTATTTCCAAATTTATAATTATTCTAGTAACATGAAAGTCAGAATGGCCATTTATAACCTGAAGGGAAAAGCGAGTATCTGGCGGAATGACCTGAAGTTGGCCAAGGGTTTAAAAGAGAAATAGATGGAATGGTCAGATTTCAATAAATACTTCAAGAAATAGTATTTATTAGAAAGTTATTATGAAAGAAAGACCAAAAAAATTTATCAGCTAAGACTCAGAAAAATGACCATGGACGACCTAATAAACAAATTTCTCTAATTATTAAGATCTATGCCATACATCAGGGAAGACAAAGTAAAACTCCAGCGATTCCTAAGCTTCCTACCATGGTCCTATAAGGACAGAATTGAATTCGACAATCCAAAAACTTTAAGCGAGGTTTTTAGAAAGGCCCAAATGTGTTATGATCGGTACAAACAAAGGTCTAAAATTCCCAAAGCTCAGAAGGATAAGAAACAAGACAGAATGAATCAATGGAAGAAAGGCTTCCAACCAACCCCTTTCCAGAATATGCCAAATAATTCCCAAAGGAAAGATTTTCATTCCAATAACCAGAACACCCAAGGGGGAGGTATACCAGTTAATCTAGTAATATTTGCTTGGGTGGTTTATAAAGTTATCAATACGAATTTCTAGGCACACTGAATTGTTATGCGAGAAACTATGTGCACGTCATTATTCATATATGCATGGTAGTCTAGGTAGAGCTATAATATGCCTAGAAACCTTATGATCACTTATGTTGGAATTTGGTTAAAGCCTATTGTAGTGAAGGCTCCTATTTTTTTAAGTACTTTTAGTAAGCAAAGTTTTGACCAATTATGTATATTCGTATAATTGTATGCTAAGAGTGTACCTATGTGGAATTTTATATGAGTATGTACCAAGTCTGCATTAACGATTATAAATCTAAGTATGTTGTGACTCCCATATAGGTGTTGAATCCCTTGGTAAAACCACTTATATAGATCATATATGATAAGAGTAGTACCCATGTTAGGATATGGTTACTGTAGTCCCTTTATGAACACAATAAGACTTACAAACATCTTTTTGATAGTAAATATTTCGTAAGCATACTAAACGCTAGCCTACTATAGTAAAGTGTTGAATGTATTGAACAGTTTCACATGTACTAAATTATTTTAATATGCACGACTTCACTTAGAGAAGATAAATTATCTTGTTAGTAATCGCTTGTAATTGAAAGGAGGTATGTGTCGCAACTCCAATAGCAACGAGAATAGAAGTAATCTTGATCAAGTATATCAAAGTCAATAAGATTTAATGCACCTAACAAAAAAAAAATTATTTTGTAAATTTGGGGTACATTACATGAACTTCAAATGGTGTTTTTGACTCTTTGAATTTACTGAATTTATAAAGATAATAAGATAAAAAATGCAATATGCAAATTTCCTTTTCTTTTCGATGAACACTATGCAAATTGGAAGATATTAAGAGATTCCCTTCTTTCAATTTTTTTATAATGAAGCAAACACACCTAAATAAAAATATCAACAGAGTTCAAGAATATGTGGATCTCTAAAATCAAACCAAATCCTACAACATTATTTTCTAAAATAATGATGTTTTACGTCACTCAACAATGATAATGATACACACTAATGATTATGCCCATCACTCAACAACAGTAACAAACTCATAACCGATGATTCTCACTATAATTCGATAGCATAAAGATGTTTGCAAATAGACTCCCTTCCCTTATCTTTGGTTTTCTTACTTATATATTCTTGAGGAGATGAGAATATGTTGGATGGAATGCATGTTGTGCACTTTTAATCCATGCATAAATTTTACACAAGCTTTTGGATTTTTCCAGTTACTATTTTTTAGATTTCCTCTAGAATTTCTATTTTTCGGAGCTTTAAGGGGCAGCCACAAGTTTAAATGGGAAAAAGATGACCAGTTGTGTCTAATATATAATAATTTCATGGTCAAATGCTCTTTTATTAGGCAAAAGCATGAACTTCATGTCCTTTTGAAAATCAAGTCTTCTATAATTTTTCTTGGCATAAGTGTACTTTGGCTCATTACATCTTTGTTTTTCTTCTAGTATCAAATATGTATCAAATATAAGTATAACACACACCCTACATTTTCTTTCAGAATATTAGGTACCACTTTGTACATTAATTATTTTCTTTTCTGATAAACTTCACTTTGCTTGAAGTTTTATGAAAACAAGTTTGTTTTTTTTCCTAACTCCATTGCCAAAGAAAAACCCAAAATTTTCTAAGTTAAAAACTCCTTTTCCAATATTTTTCATTCTTTATCGCTACACTTTTAAACTTTCATATGAGGACAAAGCTTACTTTTACACTATTGAAAATATAAAATCCTCCCGGATCAACTCTCTTTATCAGAGTTCACTTCACACTTTCAATTTTGAAAAGTTTAATTGCTCCTCGATCATAACGTGAAATAAAGTTTAAAATACCTCTGATGCACTTGATTTACAAAATTAAAATTTGTGTCGATCATCAACGTGCCTTTTAACTTTGTATTGTTTGGAAAGTAAAAAAATTCATCGATGAAAAGTTTTAAATGACGTTGATCACGTTAGGAAATAAAGTTTTAAAGTACAATGATGCAAAAGTCAACAGTTTCCCTCGACAAGCACTCGTCAGTGTGACAAATAGCTTTGATTAAATTGAAAGTCAAAATTTCCTCAATGAAAGTTTGAAAAAAGGTCGATCATATTATCTTCATGATTTCAAACTTTTGGCCATTAGGGTGAAAACAAAGTTGGTCAATTCTTTGATTACCATTTTTTTGCATGAATAAAATCGAGAACCATTGTGGATTGCTCTACTTTTGAACTTCATATGAAATATATTTTAAGTTTGAATGTTGGTACAATAAAATGGTGATATAGTATGCATCATGCATCATTGAAACTTTTACCAAAACTAAAGTGATAGCCATCCTTTGATTCAAAGCTCCAATTTCACACCGATGACCATTTGGACAAGTCACATCGACATTAATTTATGAAATTTGGTGGCTAGCTTATCTAATTGAATTAAATTTCAAATATTTTATAGAATCTGATTTTGTTTTAAGGCGATTTAAATCATTACGGTGGAATATTTTGGAAATTTTCTATAAAGTGTTCAATCCAACGACATTTTGGGTTCATTGGGATGAAGTTGAAATTTGTTCATTTGAGTAAATTCACATCGTGAATTGTTGCCAATTTCCACCAAATTTCCATTCAACTATGCATAAGTGTATTCTTGTTATCATTAGTGATATATTCAATCCTCAATCTTTCTGCATTTTAATCTCAATTTCTTAGCTAAGGAGTAGATCGATTATCAAAGTTTTGAAGTGATGATGTTGTGTGTATTTCCTTTGAAGGACAATTATTATTTCATTATTAAAGTATGTTTCAAAAAACAAATTGTTCAATTTCTCAAGATAAATGAGTAATCTTGTTGCATCAATTTTGAAAATTGGAAAAGAATAAGTGTTGTTCTTAAAAGGCAAAACATTGTTTCCTTTTTACAAGCATTTGAAAAATGGTAGATTGTTAGAACCATAATTGCTTGAAATTAGTTCAATTTTAAAATGTTGAATTATGTGAAAATTAGGAAAGTTAGTTTTGTAATATCAAATTTATTTTTCTTTTCTTAGATACAATGCCTCCCAAGGGATATTCATCTAGAACTCCAAAGAAAATCCCAAAGGGAAAACAACATATGCTTGAAACCATATAATATGGAGAATAAGGGTATATAGAAATTGAATTAGCTTAGGAACAATTCACCCATGTCATCCAAATACCTAGATCATATTCTAAACATGTGAAGCCAATCTATAAACATATATATGCACATATGGTCTTCAGATTCCTTTTTCAATATGGGGAGAGCTTTATAGAAGATTGTATGAGGAGGATTATGCTAATGTTATTCCTCCAAGTGATCCAAAAATGAGGAATGTTGACGAATTAGTCTTTATAAACATTAGGAAATCTCACCTTCATTATGTTGCAACAAGGACCCTAATTATGCCTTGCTCAAAGGATTTGGATTGGATTATATATCACACATATGTGAAGCATAGAACCGTATTAAACGATGGGGGGAGATGCATTGGATCTACCAACCCTTAAAACTAGATAAATACTACAAAATAATGCAACATGAGAAACATGTGATCACATGGTTTGTAGAACAATTAATTCAACCAACAACATGACACTAAGAAAATACTCACCACCTAGTGGATAGAGGATAAAAGACTTTTTGGAAAAATTAATAATGTTTATGTGATGACAAATGTGAGGGATCCTTATGTTTACATAATGGATTTTATAGCTATATTTTATGGAGAGAGGAATTGTACTCACTTCAACAATTGTCACTGCAGGGATTATCTTCAATTGGGCATCAATTCTATTTTACTCTTTGAATAGGATGATAGAAAAGGCATAAAAGGAAAAATATAAACTTGTAATAGTTCCTACCTTTTACATGGAATACTATCAGATGGATGTGGTTTGTTCTACTAATCTCTTCCATATAATTAATTGGATTTGGCATATGTTTAATCCTTCGATTCATGTTTATTGCTAACTGATCTCGAAAAACAAGTATAATAAGAACTTTGATAGAATTGGTGACTTCATTTTAGCACCCATGTACAAACTAATATTTTGTAAAGAATGTCCAAGGCTCACTAGGGAATCCACGAGGCTAATCAAGTGTATTGGGAACTGGTACCTTCAAGAGGATTACACTTACGTCAATATTTATGGTGTAACTACAACACCCCACCTACTGCCCAAATTTGTACCAACAAATTTATCTTAAGTGAAATTGCATACCAAACCATTTTGCAGAGATTCAATGCCTCTTTGGCCAAAGATTCTATAAAGAAAACTTGTATTCCATGTAATTTTCATTTGGGACAATATGGGTTGTAAAATGCAAAGCATACAAGGTAGGAAGCCAACACCATGCTCAAATACAGATTTCCTCAAGGCCAATTTAGGATACATGGCCCATGTGGATTAGTCTTGAAGCATAGTGATATGGTTTTCATCACTTATCTCAACAAACTTGAACAATGGGATAGTGAGATCCCATATTATAATGAAAATGATTGGGAGGAATTTCAACTCATGTTAAATTCCAAAGATGTTTCCTCTTTTTGTAGCATGAAAGAAAATGAACAGGTGGAGAAGATCCAATAAAAATTGGCTAAGATATAAAGGATGAAGAAAGAAGATGTAAAGGATAAAATAAAAGTTGAGGAAGCAATACTGAGAGAAGAAGCGGAGAAAGTTGAACAAGACGAGATTAAAAGAAGACAACAAGAAGAAGAAAAAAGAAAAGTTGAAGAAGCTAGTTTGATTGAAGAAATGGTGAGAATTGCACTTGAATCCAAAGAACAAGATCATAAAAAGTTAGAGAAAATGAAATGGGTTGAAGTTGAAGAAAAAATAAAAAGAGAAGAAGAAAAAATACCAAGAGAAGAGAATGAAATAAGAGAAAAGGAAAAGTTAGAAGCAATAGAGAAGGCACGATTAATGGAAAAAGAAAAGAAAAACAGAGATCATAGAAAAATGCAGCAAGAAGAAACATGTTAATATAAAGATCAACGAAATCATTCCATTAATGGCAGGAATACATCAACATAGTAGTAACCTAACCAAGTAGATAAACAAATAGAGTAGTCATTAGAATAAAAATCACATCAACAAACAACACCCCCTCCTACTAGTTTTCTAAACATGTTATGGAAGATGTGATTATTACTAAGCCAGTGAAAAGTAAGGGAAAATAAATAATCATGGAACAAGACTCACCCCAGGAAACCTATAAGATGTGTTATCATGGGGAGATCAACCAATTCCTGCACTAGAAGATGTTATGGATTTGGAAATGATTGCTTATAAAAGGAGAAAGTAGGTCATTGTCAAGCAGAGTCAAAAGAGGAAGAAAATTGATTTGGACACTACTATCTCGTGTACTATTGAAGAGAATATGATAGATACCAAAAGAGCCAGACTAAGTGGCTTCTTATCTATTGGGTTGGCTATAACATATCCTATAATGGACAGAGCCAGATATGAAGTAGAAGAAATTCAAAATCAGGGAAAGTAGATATCATTACTAGAAAATCAAGTAAAATACTACAAAGCTTTACATGAATTAGTAACCGATTATGTAGAAGAAGTATTGGAGGAGAATAAAATTAACACTCAGATTAAAACAACTTTTATCTCTAAAGTTTTTAATCTACGTGAATTAAGCTTGTAGTTGTCGATTTTGTACAAAGAGAACTTGAACTGGAAGGAACATCAAGGAAAAGTTTAGGATCAATTGAACTTCATCAAGCAAATCCAAAAATACAAGGGACATGAGGAACACAAAATTAGTTTGCTAGCTAAAACTGAATTATATGAATTGGAGCAATACATCAATTACTGAGGCAGTATTGCCCATGGATCCCATGAAAAAATAAAAGAATAATGGCTTGTTTTTATTTAAATATGGGATTGAATTGAAGATACTACATTTAAATTGTAAACTTCCAAGTTTCAGTCCTCCCAAAGGATTTCTCCCAACCACTCAAGTTTTGAACAAATTTTAAGAAAAAATATAGAAACATGAAAGGGAAGTTAGGAGCATATTTACACTAGAGTAAGAACATCTCTAAAAATACTTGACTACTCAAGTTTGCAAAGGAACGCAATTAAAATGTACTTTTCCTAAAATAGAAAAATATATTAAAATATTTGCACGAGAACTTCCTATTTTGAGAGTGCCCAAAAAGAAACATATTTTTCTTCATACAACTTTATGTAATAATTTATTTAGCAAGTGGGAAAAGTTTAACCAAGAAAATGTCAAAGAATTAATCCCTAGCTCACCTGAGGGTTAAGTCATGAAAATAGTTTGTATGAATGATTCTTAAATGTGTAAATATGTAAATTAAAGGTGTTTTTCTCCTTTTTTTGGCTTTAATGTGACGACAAAAGATTATTTTTATGAATTATTGTCGTGCCCCATATAATATTATTTAAATAAATAAATGATAATAACAAGAAAGTACAATAATTATCCTAAAGGGAACATCCCCATATTATTATTATTTAAATAAATAAATAAGAAGAAGAAGAAAGTACAATAATTATCCTCGATCATCCCCATATTATTATTAAAGAAATAAATAAATAATAATGTTAAGGAAGTATAATAATTATCCTAAAGGGGATCATAATAATTACTTATTAATAAATATTTGGGGTAATAAAAGAAAAGGGAAAATAAGTAACAAGAATTATGGAAAAACCCTAAACTATAATAAAGAATTAAAGAATGGATCCTAAGGATCAAGTTATTTACCATGGATGGATTATGTATAAGGACAAAGAAGAAGGAGAAAAAGATATCTCATTTTTCTTGGGAAATTTGAGGAGAAGGCTAAGAAGAGTTAGCATAGTAGTGGATTGAGGGCTCATGGGCTCTCATTCATGAAGACGAAGGGGTTGTTTGGGTAAAGAGTCGCCCCCCACACTCTTTTGCAGCATGTGGTATCAAGGATTAGGGTGCCATGGGTAAGTGGATTCCTTCAACTTCCAGGTAAGTTACTTTGTAATCATAAGTAATGTGTCTTTAATCTTATCAGTGAATGGTTGATCTATGTATTTATATTTTTGGGTTCTAACATATGGTATTATAATGTTGGTTCTAAACCTTCAAGCCTATGGGCCTTCCCAATTAGTTTTAAAAAATGGATTTAACTTATTCCCACTCTTCATCCCAGACAAGATTTGAGAATAAAAATTATAATTGTATATCTAAAAGATAGATCTAGAACAAAGTTGGAAAATAAATCTAGAATGTAGATCTGAAATTTAACCTCAAAGGTAACTAGATCAACATCATTTCCATTTCTTCAAGGATATGGTGGATATAAATGACAAACCTTTTGGAATACTAAGAAGGGGGGTGAATCACTGTTAGTACTTTTCTTTCTTTAACCACAATATAAATATTAAATGATATTCAATTAGCATTCAATATAGCATCAGTACCATAAATCAATCTATAAACAACACATAAACACAATACACCGAAGTTTTACGTGAAAAACCAATGCGGGAAAAAGCCACGAAATGATTTTCTTATTTGTCAAAGAGTACATTCATTAGAAGCACCAACTTCCTATTTCTCTAGCTACAACTAGAAGGAGGCTTCAACCCTCTATTTAAAGGATACAACATGAAGGAAGCTCCAACTCCCTAATTTTCTGGCTTCAACCAGAAGGAGGATACAACACCCTTTCCTTGCCCCATCCAACCACCCTGAAATATAACTGTAGACAAACCTGTCACTACCTCTGCTACTGTAACTGATAACATGTTGTTGTTGCTACTTCTGATACCTATGTTGTTTCTACTTTTGATATCAATATCTCATCAAGACTGCAACCACTTATTCCTCATGCCAAAATCCATAATAGAATTCTCCAAATCAACAGCTTATGAATTATCGAGACATACAT
>ML824049.1:22633-32737 GCA_009831015.1 Picea engelmannii | reverse complement strand
GAGGACTTTACATTTTAATTGTTATCATCAACAATGAAACTACAAAGACCTGACCATAAATAACCATATCGTTACTTTTATATCACGATAGCATTGCAATTTAACTAATAATAACCTGACACCTTATTTGTTTCATCACAATGAAACTATAATATCATTACCATAAAACGATGACCCGCTACATTTTAATTTACCATCTCTTTGCATTAAAAGGATCCCCTTACAAGACAATGACAACTAAACAACTAGTGAGGCAATTAACTCAGTCAATTCCAACCTCCAATGCGAGCCCAACCTTGCATGTTTAAGATACAGAATGACATCATGGTAAAATCTAAACTATTCTTAAACCAACTCATTGAGCCATTTTAAATTACAAACAGGGCATCGAGATATTATTTAATTCATCTGGCCTTAAATAATAATGGCTTCTATGAGTGTTTGTTTTAAGGTTGAAAGCTAATAATCATGTAGGTATATGACAATGTCCCAAGAGAGACTTATGTACATCTCAGCAACCTTGCTCGAAATTCTCATTCCACAAATAAAACAAGGAAATACTTCATGACTCTAACTATACTAATCCAAGCTTAACAGTTTCATTCCATGTAAGGATATCTAATTAAAAATTGCCAGGATATAAAATAATATTACTAACGGTTTCATTACTAATAATAATATTCTATATAAAGTTATAAAATTACCATATAAGGATATCTAATTAAATTGACAGAATATACTAACCAATCAAATCTTAACCATTTCATAGACATGTATGAATACCAAATTTAAAATTCTATAAGGTTTATATACTTCGCTCATTCAGAATAATAAGGACAATCTACACTATGGTAGATCATGGGTAATTCGATGCACCACATATAATGATAGAACAATTAAAAACTAGAATAAAAGATAATATTATTTAAGGATAATATTAATTAAAGCCATTATTAATTAAACAACAGAAATCCAATTTACCTTTGGAAGAAAGGAATACATCACAGGCTATACATGAGGGGCGATGATCATTACATTGATGTTCACCCACCATATAATTCTATAAATCTACAGGCGATGAATTCAACGCTGTCTGAAAAAGCCAGTGACTAAGGGCGAGTAATAAGGTAAGGAAAACGCAGGTCAACTAAACAAGAAAATTGCATTGTCCATTAGTTTCGTTGTCTATGAATTAAACATTCGCTGTCTATAATTACATTCTTTTCTAGGATAGAATTCGCACATCAAGCAGTCCCGGTTTCACTCAAGGAGAAGCACTCATTCAAGCATCTTCATCAAACATTTTTAAAAGCATAGAAGTATGAATACAAAACGCAGTCAAAATTTCAACATGGAGTGGCCATCGAATAGCAACGTAGAAATTAAATAAGAGAAAATCGTGGTAACCCAGCAACAAACTCAGTCAGAGATCAATACAATCCAGGCCACATTCGCCATCTTAGCAGGTTTAAAATGCAATGTACAACGCTGGCCAGGTAGCTAGATCACATTGCCATAACGAAATTACAGTGATAATTCACAATGAAATTGCCGAAGGGAATGTTTCAGAACCAATCATTCAAACAAATTGCCAGAATGAATTCTCAAACTAAATTTTACAAAACTAAATGATAGTACACTCATTGCCGGAATGAATTCTCAAACTAAATTTTACAAAACGAAATGACAGTACACTCATTGCCAGAATGAATTCTCAAACTAAATTTTACAAAAATGAAATGACAGTACACTCATTGCCAGAATGAATTCTCAAACTAAATTTTACAGAAATAAAATGACAGTACACTCATTGCCGGAATGAATTCTCAAACTAAAGTTTACAAAACGAAATGACAGTACACTCATTGCCAGAATGAATTCTCAAACTAAATTTTACAAAAACGAAATGAGAGTACACTCATTGCCAGAATGAATTCTCAACTAGATGTTACAAAAACGAAATGACAGTACACTCATTGCCAGAATGAATTCTCAAACTAAATTTTACAAAAAACGAAATGACAGTACACTCATTGCCAGAATGAATTCTCAAACTAAATTTTACAAAAACGAAATGACAGTACACTCATTGCCAGATTTAAAAACGACCCCAGTCAGATATAAACGCCCACAACCATATGTAAATGCCCACATTAAAACAGAACGCCCACATAAATATATCAATGCCCACAAGGATATGGAAATGCCCACAGTGATACCAAACACCCTCTGAAATATTTAAACGCCCGCGGCAATATGAAAACGCTCAGATTAAAACCAAACGCCCACGTCAATATATAAAAGGCCCACAGTCATATAAACAGACAGCCATAAAATCTCTTTTATCCCAACCGACATGCAACAACAGAGTAAGAAGAAAAATATTATAACTGGAACACAATTTCAATCATTGAAGAACAAGGCAAGAAAACCAATCAATCCAACGAGAACCCAAGCAGATGGAAGTTAAGTATTTTTCATCTCACAATGCTAATACAAAAATGTTGATGACAATAAGAGAGGGCTAAGGTCCTAATACCTTCTATCATGCAAATGAAAAACATACCGTTGCCTTAACTCCCGCCTCGAATGATGACCCCTTGCTCCGTGCCGCTCCTGCTCCACGCCGCTCCGTGCCGCTCCAGCTCGCCAACCGTAGAGACTACACCGGTACCTCCCAGCCAATCGCTAGGGGTAATTTGCTTTCCCCTTAGCCCCCCGAGCCGCAAAGGGGCCACACACTATCCAGATGGTAGATCTAGCTTCCCATCTCTCCTCGCAAGGTTGAGCTACCACTCCTATCCGAGCTGGAAAATTCCCAACTCTCCACAAGTAATCAGTCAAGTCACAAATCTGGCAGCGTAACGTTACGCTAACATATGATCTCTTTCTTCCTCATCTCCCTTTTCTTTTATAGAGTTTTGAGACCCACCAACTTTTCTAATTCACATTTTAAATTAAGTTTCAATAAAATATTCTAAATATTCTTCATCGCACAAGTATCGTCCATCCCCCTCTTTTCTCCAATAAATATTTTCTTTAAATTTATTAATTGTCTCAAATCCCTCACCCACCTAGAGTCGCTCCTAAATTTACTCCTAGGTGTTCCTAGATCCCCTTACATGTTTTAAATACTTTCCTAAAAAAAAGATGTTACTAAATTAGCTCAGATTAGCAGGTTCTTAATTGCAGATTCATTACTATGTTGACCTTGCTTTTTACCATAAGTTCTCATCTTTCCTTTATTAAGTTTCCTCCATTACTTAGTTTCCTAATTCTTATTATTCCCTTCTTTCCCCTTTTTATGAAAGCCCAAAATGGCAGTTGCGTTATTAAATCCTTCCATTTTATTAGTAATTTAATATCTTTGTACTTCCACAAGTTAATGAATAATTTCTTCTTTGAAATTTTTAAATCCACTATTTTTAATTAAATTCTTACTCTCTTCATTTACCCCAACAATTTTAAGAAGACTAAACTATTACTTAAGTGGGTTTTTGTTTAAATTTTTATTTTTATTTTTAGGGTCTTTTTTCGTAAGGTTAGACTAAAATTTTACCCTGAGAAGTTTTAGACATAGGACATAGATTTTGAACTAGGCGACATAAATCAACCCAAATAGCACACTCCCTGACTCAATCCAGAGTCCAAGGGGGTTCCACCGATGCCTCTGCATCCTTAAGGTCCAAAACCCTGCACACTCAATAAAACTGAGTGAAAGCACCTATCTACATCAAAGCAGTAAAACATCATGTCGTCTATCATAACGCATCATAATCAAGA
Organism: Picea engelmannii; assembly: GCA_009831015.1. Classification (NCBI taxonomy): domain Eukaryota; kingdom Viridiplantae; phylum Streptophyta; class Pinopsida; order Pinales; family Pinaceae; genus Picea; species Picea engelmannii. The sequence goes on along the minus strand of ML824049.1, from coordinate 28,954 downwards.
ATAAATGTTTTAACATCATAAAAGTCCAGATCACTTGCGAGCAAGTGTCCTCAAAGAATAAGTTTTCTCAGTGTGCCAGAGTGGGATGTTACATACACCCCCTCTTGGTCTAAACTTCATCCCAAAGTTTCTCAGTATAAATGCCAAAATAAAAGTACCACAGTATCATAAGTCTATTTATCAAACAAAAATGGGAACTACTGGCGCATATCCTATGCGTCCTCCCAGGTCACCGAGTGCGGACTATAGTTGTCCCACTGGACCTTGACCTGATTTACCGTTCGACGTCGTAACTGTCGAACGCGATGATCTAAGATGCAGACTGGCTCAACCGTGAGCGCTCCCTCATCCAATACCTACAAGGAACTCAAGTCAATCACGCGTGTAGGATCACTAATATAATGTCTCAAAACAGATACATGAAAAACATCGTGCATATGCCTCAAAGAATCAGGCAAGGCTACTCGATAGGCCATGGGCCCCTTTCTCTCCACAATATCGAAAGGTCCCACGAACCTAGGAGAGATTTTAGCTCCCTTTCCAAACTTGATCGAACTCTTATGCAGTTTAACCCACAAGAAGACTTGATTGTCGACCTTGTAACTACGGTCGACTCGGTGCGCATCGGCATAACTCTTATGTCGATCCTGTGCTTCTTTAATCCTTTGTCTTATGGTTTTCATTTTCTCTTCCATTTCTTGGATCTCTTATGGTCCCACCAGGACCCTATCCTCAAGTCGATCCCAACTCAAGGGCGTCCGACACGGTCGCCCATAAAGAAACTCAAAAGGTGCCATCTTAATGGTGCTCTGGTAACTGTTGTTGTAAGCGAACTCTACTAGAGGCAAGAATTCCTCCCAATGCTTTTGTTGGTCCACCACATACATGTGCAACATGTCTTCCAAGGTTTGGGTCGTTCATTCGGTCTGTCCATTAGTCTCTGGGTGATACGCAGCACTAAAATTAAGTTGGGTTCCCAAGGCCTCTTGGAAACTAGTCAAAAATCGTCCAGTAAACACCGATCCTCGAGCGGATATAATCTTTTTAGGTATGCCATGCAGCCTCACAATCTCACTGATGAAAACTCTTGATGTGTCAAGTGCCTAATACGACGTACGCACAGGAATAAACTAAGCACTCTTCATCAGAGTGTCTACTACTTCAAAAATCGAGTCGTGTCTCCTTGTCATCAGTGGCAATCCAACAATAAAATCCATCGAAATAACTTCCCATTTCGATTCTGGAATGGCATGTGGTTGAAGTAATCCTGTCGGGTGTCTATGTTCAGCCTTTACATGCTGACACTCTAGACATCTAGCCACAAATTTGACTATGTCGGCCTTCATTCCCTTCCAGAAGAATAAGGGTTTAAGGTCTGCCCTCATCTTCGTAATTCCCGGGTGAGCCATGTAAACTGCTCTATGAGCCTTGCTCAAGATCAACATCCTCAACTCATCGTTTGGCGGTACGTAAATCCAACTTCTAAACCTCAATAACCCATCGCTATCAAATGAAAATCCCTCGTATCGTGGTGCCATCATGGTGTTTTGTCCGATAAAACCCTCGACCTCTTTATACCAATCATCATCACGCTGTAAAGTGAGAATCTTCTCACGTAGATCTGTCTGAAGAGGCAACACCGAAAATATGTGCAGCCTCCGACTCAAAGCATCCGCCACTCGGTTCACCGTTCCCTTTATGTAAGTAATCTCAAAGTCGTACTCGCTAAGCAATTCTGACCAACGTTGTTGTTGCACGTTCAGGTCGCCTTGCGTAAAAATGTGTTGTAGTCCACAATGGTCGGTCTTTAATTCAAATTTTCATCCAACAAGGTAGTGTCTCCAAACCTTCAAGGCATATATGATGGCTAATAACTCCAAATCATGCGTCGCGTAGTTTTCCTCATGCCTTCTCAGTTTCCTCGAAATGTAAGCAATCACTCGTCCGTCTTGCATCAAGACTCCGCCTAAACCTTCCTTGGATGCGTCAGTGCATACCAAGAAGTCTGTGTCCATGTCAGGGACCCTTAGTATCGGCGTTGTGGTCAACAACTCTTTAAGCCTTTGAAATGCTTCCGCGCATTTCTCGGTCCAAACAAACTTCTTGTTTTTCTTCTGCAATTCCGTGATCGGATTTGCTATCTTCGAAAATCCCTCGACAAACCGTCGATAGGGATGATCTTAAGGATGGAAATTTATTTTAAAATGTAGAAACCTTGGTGAATATTACTAATCCTTCATATTCCAACTATAAATGTTTGGCTATATTTTTGTAAAAATATTCAAATTTATAAGGATTTTATATAGTTTTTATAAAATTTTGGCGATTTTTAAGGTAAAATAATTTTATCCTATAGAATTTGAGCGAATCAATTTTAAAATCACGAATCTTGTCTTTGGAAAAACCATGGAAAATTAGCCCATGAGCGAAATTTAGCCTCTAAAATCATCCATGATCGTCGATAGTATCCTGCTAAACCCATAAAACTATGCACTTCTGTGACATTCTTCGGCACAGGCCATTCCATAATAGCCTCAACCTTGGCTGGATCCACGGCGATACCTTCGCCGGAGATGACATGCCCTAAGTAGTGAATCATTGATTGATAAAAATAGCATTTGGACAACTTCCCATACAATTTGTGCTCTCGTAGACATTGTAGTACCAAGCACAAGTGATCATCATGCTCCTCTATCGTCTGAGAGTAGATCAAGATATCATCAATGAATACTTGGACGAACTTGTCCAAGGACTCGCGGAACACCTCGTTCATCAAACTCATGAATACCCCTGGGGCGTTTGTCAATCCAAACGATAAAACAGTAAACACGTAATGTCCAAATCTCGTCTTAAAGGCGGTCTTAGGGACATCATCCTCCTTGATCCGTAACTGGTGATACCATGATCGCAAATCGATCTTGGAGAACACCGCTGCACCCTTCTTTTGATAGAACAGATCATCAATTCGGGGTAAGGGATATTGATTCTTGATCGTAGCCTTGTTCAGTTGACGGTAGTCGATGCAAATCCTCCACGATCCATCCTTCTTCCGAATGAAAATAACAGGTGCACCCCACGGTAACACACTAGGACGTATCAGTCCCAGGTCCAGCAATTCATTCAGTTGCATTTTCAACTCTTGCAACTCTGGGGTCGACATTCGATAAGGTGTTCTTGCTATCGGTTCGGTCCTCGGTTTCAGGTCTATGGTAAACTCCAAATCCCTTTCCGACGGCATCCTAGGTAACTCCTCTGGAAACACGTCCGCAAACTCCTTCACCACCGGAAGGTGTTCTAGACCTTCCGCTACTCCCTTTTCGTTTAGCGCGAGGATCGCATAAAGCTTGCACCCCTTGTGCATACTCTTTTATAACTGTAAGGAAGAGACGAACCTCAGGGATACTCCCTGGTTCCGTCCTACAATCACACGTCTTTGTCCTTCATCATCGACCAAGCTCAACCGTTTCGTCTTACAGTTGAGTATCGCCTCATGCGATTCCAACCAATCCATACCAATCACGACGTCATAAGATCCTAAGATCGTGACGTACAAGTTGACCCTCGTGACAAACTCTTCCAGGTTAAGGGCACAGCCTGTAACCTTTCCTCCAACCTTTTGTTTGGCTCCAGAAGCCATCTCTACAAAGCTAAACTCGTCCTGTTCGAATGCCTTTACCTTAATCCTTTTTAGCGCTACACCAAAAATGAAACTCTCAGTAGCACCTGGGTCTATCAAAATACTAAGGGTCTGGTCAACGACAGTACCTGTCGTATCGAGCACAGTTGATTGGTGCTCTGCCTGGCGGTTATTTATCGCCGCATGAATCCGATGGGCCTTGGCCATATCTCCCATGGTAGTGGGTCCGGCTGATCCTGACACTCTGGTCCTCTCCACATGATAGTCATGTCGGTAGTGTGGCTCCCCACACGTACAACACCCCTTCTTCGACCCAATAGTCCTGGTACCCGAAGAAGAAGATGACGGCCCACCGGCCTAGAACCCAGGTCTGTTCTGCTGAACAGGCCTAAACTGCTTCTGCTGCGAACGACGTTGTTGCTGATGCTGTGGTCCCCGATAAGGTGCCCGCTGCTGAGGCGGCGGTCGTCAGGGTGTAGTGAAAGTGGATCCTCTCTGGAAACCATGATATCCCGACGTATGTCTCGCTGGTGTCTGATGCTGCGGTGTATCAAATGAAACCTGCCCTGTTGGTCTTGCTGGAGTCCTGGTCTGACTCCCACTAATAAGCTCCTCCTCTGCTATGAGGGCCTTTTGGACAACGTCGTGCAAGGTTTGAGGCATCAAGATCCTAACCTTTGCATGCAGGCTGTCGTTAAGGCCAAACACGAATCGGTTGACCTTGAGCTTCTCAATGTTAAGGTGCGGAGTATACCGGAGTAGCTCCATAAAACGTGCCTCGTACTCGAGCACCATACGACCTCCCTGTCGTAATGCGTTGAACTCATTGAGCTGACGCTCGATGAATTCCTCTGAAAGGTACGTCTCTCGGAACTGTTCCTCGAACAGTTCCCATGACACGTCTTCAACGGCCATGTTCAGCTGCGGCAGGAGCGTCTTCCACCATAGAAGAGCGCTCCCCATTAGTTGAAAGACCGCCATGAGGACCTTCATGTTGGAGGTATAATCGAGAAGTGTGAAGCACATCGCCATATTCTCCAACCATGCCTCGGCGGTGGCGCCATCCGGGGCACCAAAGAACTCGAGAAATTTAACCTTCTCAAGTTCATGGTGAATGCTACCGGTGCGCGCTGCAGAACCTCAGTGGGTGTCGGCGCCCTGAACTCGTCTCTGTCCAATCGGTTGATCAGTGCCTTGGACATGTGCTGAAAAGATCTCATCATCCCAACAACATCGCCAACTGCTATCTGCTCCTGTCCAAGAACCTACTCGCCTCCCTGGGGGTTAGACCCCTCAGGCATGGATGCTACTGGAGGCGTCACGCCTCCTCCCCTAGCACCCTGTCTCCTGCCTCCATGACGTCCTCTAACCATGATTACCTGCATGCACACAATCAACTTAATCAACAACCGTATAATCAAATATAATCATGTCAATGAAAGTCATAGCGAATCCCAAGCCGTGGGTCGAACCGGATTTGATACCATATGTGACATACTCCTCGTTAAGACAACAACTCTTTAGCAGGTGAATTTTTTTTATTTTTATTTTTCACAAGTGTGTGCGCGTACAAGGGAAACAAACATACTCGACTCTACTTCACCACCTGACGACTAACAAGACACAACCACAATGATCACAACAAGACGACATACGATGTACAACAGGCAACTGCATGCATTAACGACGATCACTCAGAATAAGTCAGACTGACTACCCATCCATCCTACCCTGCAATGGTTAAGACCTCAAAGACACATAAGCAATGCTCAAGCCCAGGTTCCCATCGATTTTAACCATTTAAGGTCTTAGGGCTGGTGACTGTTCTGAGGAACATGGAGGTGTCTACATCCCGCCCGACTCAAACAGACCAAGAATGAAATGATTACTACCAAGTGCAACAGAAGTTAAATGAACAACACGTCCTCTTATGAAGGCGCAATTAAGAAGGACTCTGATACCGACCATCCATGATTAAGACTCAATGACATAAATACGGACCAACTGCTCCATTTGATTCCATTAAGCGGTGAGTTACCCAATACTATGCATTTAGTTAATAGCAAATAATGTTGATTGAATCGTAATAATTGATTTTGCTTGATTCAAGGACCCTACAATTTACAAGTTATCAAGTGTAATGAAATCACCATAACCTCACCATAACATAACCATATCTTTGCTTTCAGATTACAATAACATTGCAGTTCAAATAACGAGGACTTTACATTTTAATTGTTATCATCAACAATGAAACTACAAAGACCTGACCATAAATAACCATATCGTTACTTTTATATCACGATAGCATTGCAATTTAACTAATAATAACCTAACACCTTATTTGTTTCATCACAATGGAACTATAATATCATTACCATAAAATGACGACCCGCTACATTTTAATTTACCATCTCTTTGCATTAAAAGGATCCCCTTACAAGACAATGACAACTAAACAACCAGTGAGGCAATTAACTCAGTCAATTCCGACCTCCAATGCGAGCCCAACCTTGCATGTTTAAGATACAAAATAACATCATGGTAAAATCTAAACTATTCTTAAACCAACTCATTGAGCCATTTTAAATTACAAACAGGGCATCGAGATACTATTTAATTCATCTGGCCTTAAATAATAATGGTTGCTATGAGTGTTTGTTTTAAGGTTGAAAGCTAATAAT
>ML824047.1:79260-104227 GCA_009831015.1 Picea engelmannii | reverse complement strand
TCAAACAAATCATTTTTTTAACATGGGTTACCTCTTTATGCATATGGATAAGGTCACAAGGTAGGTTTGTGGAAGAAATAGACAACATATTCATATGTCAGAGGTAAAATTGACCAATATAGAAGATAATATAAGGTAATAGAGGTGTCAAAATGGAGACTCAACATTTCCCCCATGCTTAAGTCATTGCATGTCCTCATGCAAAAATGTCAAAAATGATACTCAAAACTTTGCAAAACTGAATTGTCTTCCATCCTGTCTGAACATCATTTATCTGGCTGTAGAATATTGAAACCAGAGGCCTCACTACTAAGCTCTTTATTAATCACCCTGGTGTATTGGATCAAACGTAGAACTTAGTTGAGCTTAGTAGAGACTTATTCTTGTGCATCTTGTAACCTTCGGTTATATTCTTTCAATTGTGAATTATCTGCCTTAATGTGCCTATCCAAAAATTGATACTTTGTAACCTCTTGTTTTAACTTCTCAATTTTTTTTGTAAGTTTCCCAACCTTCAATATAAACTGTTGATTTCTCAAGGAACTGCCAGGATCAAATATGGTTGCTTACTTAGTTACCTCCCCTCAGGCTTCCTTTTCCTTTCTTAAACCTCTTAAGGTTTCTGTTACTAACCCCTCAGTCTCACTAATTGTTTCTCCATAGACATTTTCCTTCTTTGGAGAAGTCAGAATATCAATAGGATTCTCTGGAAAAGAAGGAACATGTGGAACTGTTATATCTTTAGCCATGATTCTTGTAGTTCTTCGTACAGGAAGTGAGGCTTCCTCAAATTTCACTGACAGGAGTGAAAGTCTCTTCAAACAACTTTCTCTTCTTTGTTTTAGTAGCAGATATAGGAATTGGGACCTGTTTCTCCTGTACATATTTTGTTTTCACCTTAGAGGACTGAGGTGTAGTTTATGAAGTCTGTTCTTGCTGAAGATTCCTCGTTTCCACTCTGGAGGACTGAGGTGTAGGCTTTGGAATTTGCTTCTTTTGTACCTTACTCATTTTAAGCTTCCCCCTACTTCCACTTTTCACTTCAGGAGTCTTCTTTGACTTAATAATCAGCTCTTGAGGAAACACAATAGCTTCCTCAGGGGTCTTCTCCAACTCACTAACTGGTTCTTGACGAAATTCAATAGTTTCCTTATGGGCACCATATGAAACTTCATTATGACCATGTTTCTTCCTTTTTTGCCTCTCACTTCGTGGAAATTTATTTTTAGGGATCGAGGCTGAGCTTGGTTCCTTAGATTGGGAGGAACTCTCTTTCCTGGATGTAGTGGGCTCCTCTAGGATTTGTTCTTCTGGCACATCCTTCCTTTGAAAGTTTTTCTTTCTTTGAATTTTTAGTTCATGGACCCTCTCTAAATTGATAACTAGCTCAGTGATAATTCAATGGTTGCCTCGAGAGCACTATATAAGCATTCACCTTGCCCAAAGTTATTTCTTTTTTGCCTTTTAGTTTTTGGGATCAGGGATGGAATTGGTTTCTGAGATTGGGAGGTCCTTTTTTTCTTGGATGCAGTAGGCTCCTCTATCATAACAGACTTATCCTTGTCCAATCTATCAACACATGGGATGAACTAGGTGTAACAACAACTTCTTCACCCCTTAACTTCTTCCATTTTCTTTTCTTTTGTCTTTCTATTGGACCCCTCACTACATGCCTTTGTTTCATGTTCTTCTATAGATTTAGAAACTCCTTCTTGAGCAAAAGTTTTTTGAAGGAGTTGTTTCCAACTACTGCCTTGTTTTCTCAATGCATGGACAACCAATAATTTCATTAGGCCATGGTGATGGATACTAGTTTCGAGTTTCTTAGATGTTTATTTAAATCCTCTCACCATTTTGTTTAGACGCATCTAGAGGAAATGGGGAAAATCAATTTGTGGCCCTCCTTCAAAATGTGACAAAAATTTTAAAATGTATAAGAAGGTCACAACATACCTCCCTTCGCAAGTGAGAAACCTCTGCACGCTAATGAGAATTGTCCAGTACTCTTCCTTAATACATCTTCGAGGAATACCTTTGGTCTAGTCAGGATCCTAATGCTCCGACCTTAGAAAATTCTGACAAAGCTTTACGTCGACGATCACCCCCTTAAAATATTTTTCTCTAGAGGAAGGAAAACCTATAGCTTCCGCTATGGTGGCCTCCAAAATTGTTAATTTATTCTCCCAAAACTGGACACTCTCGCCATCATAGGTCTGACCAAAAGAAAGAGATACTCCCTCGTGATATCCTTTGAATTTTTCCAAAAATGGAACCCATCCGACCTGTTCAAATTTCTCCCTGCAAGCTTGGTATTCCTGCATCTCCCTGTATAATTGGAACACAGGTTCGTGTCTATCAACCCTCATGCTAGCTTAAAGCAATTCTTACAACGTATGAGGCAATAGAACAATGAACGAGGGTTTAGCACTGGAACATGGCATCCCGTGATGGAGTATTGAAAGGGGATAGAGTATGAAAACTGTATGAAGGGATATAGCATGGCGTGAATGGAGATGGTATGACAATAAAATGGGTAAATAATGCTCATTTGGATAGTGAATCCATCCATAGGAGAATTTATAAGTTAAGTTTCAGATTGCAATGGTCACATCCATGGAAATGATGGCAAGGTAAGATAAGTTGTATTCATGAATAACTTAAAGGATCGTATGGAGGTTGGCGTCAAATCGTGTTCATGGTAGTTTTGGGCAATGATTATAGGAGATGTGGTCAGTGTGACCGAAATTCACAAGTACCCAATCGTCTGACGTCATCATGACCGAAAAGGAATCATGGTTTTACATCCATTAAGATGTGGCTTAAATCATTCACATGACGTGATGTTGGATCATGGAATTATGATGTTTCTTTACCACATGAATGGAAGTTTTTGACCAGAGTGTTTGAGAATGAAATTGGTCATGTTAGAGGTATAATTACCTCATACTCTCAACATATTATGATCAACACATCAAGAACTTCATGTGCATATGAATCATTTCTATATGAGGAAATGTATGTGAATACTTGCAGAGGTTCATGTTAGGGAACGTGTAATAATTTAGGAAAGGAGGATGCATGAGGGTAACCACACGTTTAATACACAATGAGTCTAATTCTTCAATAAAATGGGATAAAATAGTGAGCTTATACCTCTTATTACCTGAATCATTTGTATCGAGTAGGAAAAAAAAAACTTTTGAGTATAGGATAAGACTTACCAAAACTTCATCACCAGTACCGGATCACCACTTAGTATTGGACCACTGCAAGAATTGTTGTAGTACCAGACCAACACAGAACTTTTCCCTTAGTACCGGATGAACACAGGGGTGAATTTGTTGCAGTAATGGAACAACATAGGCCTTCTCCCACAGTACTGGATGAGCATAGAAGTGAACATTGTTGTAGTACCAGAACAACATAGGCCTTCTCCCTTAGTACTGGATGAGAACAGAGATGTTATCCAGTACCGGATCACCACAAAATGTTATTCTGGTGCTCAATGAGAATTGGATAAGGTACCTGGTGGTGTATTATGTAGACTAGAACTTTGTAGGCTACATTTTGTAGAAATTGTTGGCATTTTCTGCTGCTATGGAAGAGAACATGTGTTTTTATTCAACTGAAGGACCATGTAGGTAAAACACAAACATCACCTAGTACATAAACTCTGAAATTGCAGCGGAAGTGTCAGAAAATGAGGCAAAAGAATTCAATGACTGGGCTCCAATATATGTAACAAGAAGGTACTCTGTAGCTGGACAACCTCATGTTGAGATTCAAAATCCTCCTCTTTTTGGAACCAAGTTGATCGTTGCTCATGTTACCACTTCCATTTTATTACAAAAATAACCCTAACTACTATTGTTATGTGGATTTTTCTCGAGCCCAAATTAGTTAATGCTCATCGGTGTTTTCAATTTTTAGGAGTCTAAAAAACTTAAAGAAAACTCCATCTACTATCCCGTGGATTTTTCTTGAGCCCAGGTCAGTTTATGCTCACCGGTGTTTTCAATTTTTAGGAGTCTAAAAAACTTTAAGAAATCTCCATCTATTGTCCCGTGAATTTTTCTCGAGCCCAGGCTAGTTCCTGCTCATCGGTGTTTTCAATTTTTAGGAGTTTGAAAAACTTAAAGAAAACTCCATTTAGCTCATTTTCCATAAATGATCTATATGAGAACACAATCAACTTCTTGTTTTTGTTAGTAACATCAAAATTTCTATCTAATGACACACCTATTTACAGATATGCACAGAGCCAAATTAATTCACACAACAAACTTACTATGGTGGATCAGCAGGAGGAGAAGTCCCCTTGCTTACCAATTGAGTTTCAGAATTTTGAAGAATATGTCTGATAAAATCCTCTTTGGATATAGGTTTATGATAAACCTTCAATCGATGTCCATTCATGACAAAGGGGGTTTGATTCTCATCAATAGTATTTATCTTAACTGAACCATTGTTGTAAACTTTATCAACTTCATAGGGTCCCAACCATCTAGTATATAATTTACCTTTAAAATTCTTTAACCTACTATCATGCATTAGGGCCCAATCACCTGACTGAAAAGAATTCTTCTTGATGTACTTATCATTCCATTTAGTCCTTTGTGCTTGTATAAGGGTAGTCCTTTGAAGAGAATCTTGTATGATCTCATCAAGCTCATTCAACTGCAATAGCCTATGTTTTTTATATTCATCCAAATCCATCCCTAATTGCATGGCAGTCCTGAAGGTTTTCACTTGGAATTCTATGGGAAGCAACACATGCTTCCCATATACCAAATCATAAAGTGTATGGCCCATTGTGTTTCTCCAAGCTATTCTATAGACCCATAAGGACTAAGGCAACCTATCAACCCAATATTTATGATGTATCTGAACAGTCTTGGTAAGAATAGCTTCTATCACCTTGTTAGTTGATTCCATTTGTCCATTTTCTTGAGGGTGATAAGGTGAATATTTTCTATGTTTAATTTTATATTGTTTAGTAATAGATTTAACCATATTGGAGGTGAATTGGGTTCCTTGGTTAGTTACTATTTCTCGAGACACACCAAAGTGAGTAAATATTTCTTCAAAAATAAAATCTACAACAGATTGTTCACTAGAAGAATATAAAGTTGTAGCTTCCACCCATTTGGTCACATAATCTATGCAGACCAATATGTAATTATTCCTTCGATACATAGGTTTAATGGGTCCTACAAAATCCAAAGCCCATTTCTCAAAAGGTTCAATTACTACATGATCTTGGAGAGGCATCTCATCAACAATAGTAGGTTTTCCCATCCTCTGAAAATCATCACAACTGGACACATACTTCTTTGTGTCCTTGAAAATAGTTGGCCAATAGTAGCCAGAATGTAATATCTTGTATGTTGTTCTTTTATCATCAAAATGGCCTCCACATGGACCATCATGATAGTCTTCGAAGATGTCATGCATCTCATCCTCCCAGACAGACCTTTTGATCAACAAATCAGGCCTAGTTCGGTATAAACAATCATCATGCCACATGTAATTGAAACTCAGCTAGATAATTCTCTATTTTTCTCATGAGGACAGATTTTAAGGTAGATTTCCTATTACAAGATAGTTGGCTACATCTGCATACCAAGGAATGTAAGTAGAAATAGAAAACAGATTCTCATCTAGAAAATTGTCATCTACTGGTGCATTATCACCTATATGAATGAGTCTAGACAAGAAATCAACAACTAAATTATCTCTTCTAGGCCTGTCAATGATGGTGATATTGAATTCTTGTAGTAATAACAACCATCTAGTCACTCTAGCATTTGTAACAGTTTTGTTCATAAAAAATCTGATGGTTGAGTGGTCTGTATGTACAAAAACTTCATACCCTGTTATGTAGTGTCCGAACTTATTAATGGCATGTACAACTGACAAGAATTCTTTTTCAATGACAGTCTAATTTACGTCAATGGATGAAATATTTTTGCTGACAAAGTATATAACATACGGAATCTAGCCTTCCCTTTGTCCTAAAACAACCCCCAAAGATGTATCTAAGGAATCTGTGCAGATATGAAAAGGAAAGGATCAGTTTGGTCCTCTTAAGATAGGGGCACTTGAAAGTTTTTTTTTTTTAATTTAAAAAGAAATACGACATTGTTCATTCCAAACAAATTCATCCTCTTTTGCTAATAGTTTGAACAATGGGGAAGATAGGTTTGTAACATTATGAATGAACCTCCTATAGTAACCAATATGCCCTAAAAATCTTATGACTTCTTTCTGTGAGCTAGGGATTTTTATTTGAGAAATTATGTCAATCTTGGTAGGGTCTACCCTTATTCTGGTACCAGAGATGTGATGGCCTAAACAAATTCATTTAGTGAGCATCATTCTAGATTTCTCATGACTGAGGGAAAGGTTAGTTTCTTTACACCTGATCAATACTTTCTCCAAATTGTCCAATGCTTGTTGGAAATCATCCCCATACACTGTGAAGTCATCAATGTAGACTTCTACAGATTCATGGGTCAAATTAGAGAAAATGCCCAAGACAACCCTTTGAAAGGTGGCAGGAGAATTACACAAACCCAAAGGAAGAACCTTATAAGCATAGGTAACCCATGGGAAAGTAAATGTGGTTTTGTCCTGATCTTTTAGTGAAATTTGGATCTGATTGTAACCACTAAACCCATCCAAGAAAGAAAAATACCTTTTTCCAGAGAAAGTGTCCAAGAACTTGTCTATGAAAGGAAAAGGAAAGTAATCCCTGTAAGTATCTTTGTTCAATTCTCGAAATTCCACACAAATCCTCCATTTACCATTTTTCTTAGGGACAATAACTAATGGGGACACCCACTTGCTATCCGATATAGGGTAAATAAAATTGGCATGCAAGAGTTTTTGGAGTTCTTCTTTCACTATGTATTTTAAGGATGAGTTCGTCCTTCTTTGGGGTTGCCTAACAGGTCTGATTTGGTCATTGGTGTAAATATGATGCATACAAGTGTCTGGGTGAATCCCTTTCATGTCAGAGTAATCCCATGCAAAAGCACCAGATTGTCCTTGAATCATTTGAATCAATTTGTGTTGTTGATCTATCTCTAAGCTAGCATTGATATACAAGAAATTTCCAGGACTGATTTCAACAGCCTGGACAATTGATTCTTTCCCTTCATCTACTTGTGAAATGGTGGACACTGTAGAGGTGGAGGGGTGACATATTTCCTGAAATTCAGAGATGAAGATATGTGTATATTCTGGAAATGATTGAGGGTATTTAGTGCATTCGGTATCAACCAAAAGCAGGCTTAAAATGTGTTCTTCAGTTTTATCTTGAACTCCTTTTACTTGTTTGAGTGTTAACAAGGGCTGAGTATAGTCCTCCTCACCATAGGGATTCTCCAACTAGAAAGGAACTTCAGTGGCTAGTTGGGCATGAGGAAAGAGAATAATTTTTTGACTTTGGGTGCCATTGGAGATTTTCATCTCTCCAGACCGACAACTAATAAATGCATCAACAGTGGCCAACCAAGGTCGGTCAAGAACTATTAGATGTCCTAGTTTGGAGGTTTTTGGATGAATCACCAAGAAATCCACAGGGTAATCCCAAGAGGCCAAAGTGTCTGTTACATCATCTAGACTTCTTGTTGGACTGATAACTGATTTGTCTATTAATTCCAACAAAGCCTGCATTGGTCTTAGGTGATTTAGTTGCATTTTTTTCATGGTGTCAATCGGCATAACATTTATTGATGCTCCTAGATCAATAAGTGTGTTTGGAAAAGAAACACCATTAATATCTATGGTCACCACTGGATTTCATGGATCATTATATTTAGATCGCATTTCTGATATAAATTCTGACAATTGTCCAACCACCTGTATAACAGGAGGCTCCTTCCTCTTCCTCCCTGGATTTTTAATGCAAATATACCTTACAATATTGGCATAAATAAGAATATCCTTGATGGCCTGAAGTAGGGGAATCTTTACACATGTTTCTAAGTTCAGTCTCTAGATTATGCCCTAGAGGTACCTTAGATTTCTTCACAAGTAACCTTTCTGGATAAGGGGGGGAATTAGTTTTCTGAGGTATTTCTGATGGGTGAGAAGTGTGAGGAGGAATTTCATGTTGTACAGGGGTGTCTCTTTCTTCATCTAATTGGTTATCCATATTTTCTTTTTTTTGAATTGCTTGGTTATCTACTTGTTCTTCTCCTTGAATTTCTTGGTTATCTACTTGTTCTTCTTATTGAATAACCACAATAGGATTTGGTTTATTCAAAACCCTCCCTGATCTTAATTGAATTCCATTAAATGAAGAAGGAGTTATAACATAAGTGGGGAAGGTTTGTACTTCAAGATTTTGTAAAGGTTGGTTCAGTCTATTGTTTGGATTAGGAATGGGTTGTGCAAGAATATGGGTAGGCCAAGGAGGGTTTCGAATAGGTGCAACTTGCATTTGTTGTTGCAGATTTGGGTTCATAGGCAATGCAAGTGGTTGTCGCAGTTGTGGAGGTGGAGGGAGAGCATGTGGATTAAACCCTGGTAGCAACTGAGAGATATTGGAAGCGTATTGTGGGTAGGTGGGAAAGGTTGTTGGCTGAAAGGTAACATTCTCATATGCAAGCCCCCTCCATCCTTATTTCCAAGGGTGAATTTGTGGTTTTTGAGGTGACCATTGAGGGTAAGACATTGGAGATACCCATTTAAGTTGTGAATATTGTGTGGTAGGATCTACAAACATATTAGGGTTTTGTTGTCTCCATGCCCTCTTGGGGGGGTATGATGTTTCTTGAGGTTCTCCCCCTCTCTTGAAAATGGATTTTAGTTCAGGTAAAAAAGGGAACTCATTGGCAGGGTGATATTATGTACAAAGGCCACATATTTCAATAACATTTATAGGACATTCCTTTTCAGGATGCCTTTTTCCTACACCGAGGACAAAAAATTTCCAAAGTAGCATTTTTCTCTTCTTGTTTTCTTTTGATTTTAATGGTATCAAGTTGGGATTTGATGGTGTTGAGGATTTTTTTTTTAATTTTTATAGAATATTCCCCAACTCTATCCTAGTAACACCTCTTGGTGTGGGTTTAGTAATTTTGTTTATAAGATCCCTTACACTTTTTCCTGTTTTGGCTTAGCTGCAAGATTACCTTTTACAATACTCTGCAATGTCTGCAAATGGATTCTAATACACATCTCCAGAACTCATAAGTGTTAGTAACTAGATATAGTCATCCCTTACACCTTTTAGGGAGATGGTCCTAATTGTGGTTGTGTCTAAGGCAGATTGTTTTTTCTTTTGGTAGTTATATAGGAACCATTCTAGGTAATCTTCCAAACTTTCCTCCTCAGACTGTTGCATTTTAAATATGTCATTCCTAGCATTCCTAGGTCTGCAGTAATATTGATATTTCTAGAGGAAAGTCTCCTTCATGACATCCCAAGATAAGATAGTGTGTTCTCCCGAGCTCATAAACAACCTTAATGTTGAGTCTTTAAGTGTGGCTAGAAAGAGTTTTAGTTTTTGTGCATTATCAATGTAATTATAACTCCTAAATAGTATATCAAATTCAAACAAAAATGAATCAGGATCTTCTATTGACATACCATGGAAGTGAGGTAATGAGGACAGTGGAATATTCTTCATAGAAACATCTCTGGTAATGTCTAATATTGGGAATCCAAATGTCTATATTTCTTTGTTTGCATTTCCCTCTTCATCTGTCATATCTCCAAATAGCACGTTGTAGGGTGTTGGTGATGTCTCCCCGCTAAGTGATGGTTCAACCACTGGGTTTTTTGGTATATACAACTGTTTCAGTACCTTGTGTGTTTCCCCAATGGAATATGCAGCCTCTTCTACCACTACCTCTGTCTCTTTTCCAACTCTTCTTTCTGATTGGGTCGTCAGTGCTTCCCTTCTTGCTTATTATTCTATGTTTTTAATCTGAATAGTAGCTTCAGATTTTGTGCCTTTGGTTGTTGTTTCAATTGTTTCCTTTGAAATTTCTCCTCTGAGAATTGTTCATGCACAAAAATTAATTGAATTAGTGGGGGGAGGTTTCTTGTTGTTTGTTTTTCTAATTTTTCTGAAATTTTGGAGACAATAAATCTACCTTTACTATCCCTATGTATACTCATAAAAAGAATAAACTCTAATACTAAGGAAACATGAGATTTTAACTACCAAAGGTAAGAGGACAAAATGACTTTGGAGAAACCCCACCAAAGTGGATGTGCGGGTTCTTACCGTCTTCTCTCCACCCTTAGGTTGTCCTTAAATCCAATCCAAACTCATCAAACCAATCAAACCAATCAAACTCAAAATTCTACCTATTACCGTTTACAACTCCCCGACAACGATGCCAAAATGTTGGTGTAAATATATGTTTAGTATATTGCACTCATTTAAATATCAATCAAGGATTCGTAATCAAAAGAGTTGTTACACTATATGTGCCGAAAACAGGTAACCCATGTATGTATGTTGTATCTATCTTAATCAAGAAATAATCAATAGCATAACACTCTGTTTTTGGAATATCTTAACACTTCACACAACTTCAAACTAGAAGATAAAGCTCATAGTAAAACTCTCAAACAAACACTCAGTTGAAAAGGTTCTTGCTTATATAACAAGTCTATTCATTATAGGCTCATGAAATTAAGAGATGAATTGATACCTTGCTTCCTGTAGCAATTGAATTCACATAGCAATTAACAATTCACTCGATTTACTCTTGGAAAAAACCAATCATGAACTAACCAATTCCAATCAAACCTTCCTCAATACAGGAGACAATCAATATGATTGAAATACTTCATTACTGAAGCATGGAAGGTGAGATATGGAGTCTACTTGTTCGTGTACCTACTGAGGAAAACAAAATTATTAATACTTTCAAACTTAGAACAATAACAATTCCTTATCTAACAATCCCAAATATCTATCTGTCTTTTTTGGCGAATTATCACTTTGTAGAAACATAAATAGAATCATACACTATGCCCAATGTATAATTGTTCATTCACACTGATCCAAAATCAAATCTATTTAGAAATATGTATTGTACTTAGGAAAGTTCATACACTTAGAATCATTTGCAACACACAACTATTATATTTTCACACTCACAAAATTAACTTATGCCACACATAAACATATACAGGGAGGCTTACCTTGGTTGGGGCAGTGGGCCCTTGCCGAACCAACAAGGTATCTCTAAAGAAATTACAGAAAAAACACTTTAATCACATCCATGAATTGCACAAACTAGCATTTGTATTCCTTCAATTAATCAAGTGAATCAGTAATTCAACATTTCATTTCCTAGCATAACAGTGTATATCATTCCCTACTTATCTATCATCTATACAACATCCCTTTTAAAGAAGGTCAGTCGTTATAATCAAGGTCTGAAGATAATTATCAAATGTTTACAAAATATTAGAATTGGTGAATCATATTGTATCTCAAGTAATGGACTTCATCCTCATGACACGAAGTGCATGAGTGATGAAGTCTATTGCGGTATTCAAATGATCCAAGGATACTTCCATCCAACTAATTTCTTGGATCCATCACCAGTGTACTCGTTAAAAATGTTAATCTTGTAGACACAGGTTTAGTACTGGACTAGCACAGTAACAGATCTGGGTACCGGATCAGCGCAACGGTAGTACCAGAATAGGCGTAGATTTAGTACCAAATCAGTGCAGAGGTGGTACCGGATCACCACAGTGTTGGTACCGGATCACCGCAATTTTGGTACCTGATCACCACAGTGTTGGTACCGGATCAGGGAGGTATCAGAATGGAACAGTTGGTTGTTGCAATACCAGGCCAGCAAAAGTACCAGATGAATCCCAAAGATGAGTACCAGATGAGGTGATGCCTTATCATGAAGTTACTTAATAATAATAATCAAAGTAATTAGGAGCACAAACAATCAACCATTTAGTCCCAATTAATCAATAAATCAAAAAAATCATGTTTTTAACATGGGTTACCGCTTTATGCATAAGGATAAGGTCACAAGGTAGATTTGTGGAAGAAATAGACAACATATTCATATGTCAAAGGTAAAATTGACCAAGATAGAAGATAATATAAGGTAATAGAGGTGTCAAAATGGAGACTCAACAAATCCATTGGAATGATCAATAACAATTCTATCGGGATCACGTTCATTCATCCATAACATGTACCATTTGACCTCGAACATAACTAACTTGAAGGATTGAAATTCACACTTGATTATATCATTCAAATATCCATAATATCTATTTTCGGGTATTATTGGATGGTTATCACTTCTTGAGGAAACATTAGTGACCTAAAAGGATGTAGTTGTCCCACAATCAAAGGTTTTATTCTTGTCAACCAACTTTTTTATGTGAAATTTACAACCATTTCACCACATAGCCTTGTGGTATGTCAACTGCAATATGATCAACATGTAAAAAATGCATTATCAATCAATAAACATATTTATTCTTAGTAAAAATTTAAACAAAAACACACCACATAAATAATTATAATGGGAAAAAACTAAACCATGATGTGTGTGAATAATATGTTTTCATGTTTACCTTTTAAACCATATGCTAAATCAAATTCCCTTTGAGTAAGATTGTTATCTTGATTACGATGAGCTTCTTTAAGAAATATAGCCACCCCTTCCCATGAAAACCTACCATTACATTGTATACATTGATCTATCCATTCTTTCATCCAATCAAGATTGTTTGCGATGTATAAATGTAGTGCATCCCACTCTCGACCAACTGTATGAAAAAATAATAAAAAATACTAATTAGAATAAATATTAATAATTGATGGAAGCTAAATAAAAATTAAATAAGTACAATATATAAATAAGTCAATATTAATGCAAAGTATTACATATCTCTACCATCTAATTACCTTTCACTTTCCTCCTTATACCTTTCTCGACCAAGATCTCCCATTCAAATTTGTTAATGGAATTGACATCTCAAATATGAGGCACCTTCATATTTGCTACTAATTTAGGAAGATACTGACTAATATACATTGAGGATTAATATACCATATATCCCTCCACCATAGAACCCTTGGGATGTGTTCTTTGCCTAACTAAATACTTCAATGACTTCAAGTGCCTCTGCACCATCCACATTGACCTTCTATGTACAGGTCCACATACTTCAATCTCCTCAACTTGGTGTATGAGGTAGTGTTCTTGCGCATTGAAAATTTCCAAAGGTAGATACTTTTTCATTTCACACATTAGTCAAGGAATTTCTCTCCTCCAATATTTTATATCTTCTTTATGGATTTCTTTAGATGAAAACCACCTACACATGATATAACAAAGAAAATTATAGGTTTCAAAAACAGTGTATATACATTGCAAGTAAAACATATTTCGACAAGTTCGGAAACAAATATTTTTCATATAAATCATTAATATTTACCTCATGTATTTTCCAAGATCATAGATAACTTGTTTTACATTGTTTTCAAAGCTGTCAGGGAGAGATAGAAGTAGAACATATTGTAACAAAAATGGGATCGTTATTTTTTTGAAAAGAAAAGAAAATTAAAATTCTAAAAATAAGTATGTTTACCAATATAGAAATCTACCAAAATAATTACCTTAATGAAGGTATGCTAGTCATGAGTTTTCACCCCACCAAATTCACCTTTCTTCGTTAAGATATTCTTTATGTTTGAAGCAAATCTCGTGGGAAATTTGATTTTCCAAATGACCTCTTTTACAACATTTCTTGTATGCTCTATAAATAATCGTGGAAGACTATTTCGATGTCCATTTATATTTGAATAAATCACATTTTGCATTGCATGATTAGTTTCCTAAATGTGAGTACAAATTTTAACATTTTGTTTATTTATCACTCCTTCCATCTAAGGTTCTCCACAATGCTTCTATTACATTCTTAGTGATATGCATTGTATCAAACAAATGAGCTATTTGTATGTAATACCCCAGTTTTGAATCCCTAGATTAAATAATGTATTTTGTACATATGATACTTAGGTTGGTGGGATGGTATGTTTAGGCTAGAGTACCTGCAAAGTTAAAAGAGGCTAGAATGTCCTGGGAATGTAATACTTTGATCATTGAAAATAATAAAATACATCATTGGTTGCAAGACGAACAAGGACAGATTTATAGGGGGATTTGATTCCACGAGAGAGGGGGCTAAAATGGATACGACACTATATTGTATTTATATTTACCCATATTGTAATTTTAGGGGAGAGAAAGAAGTGGTTACATGAGCTTCTTGGAGAAGAGGCCATGTAGCTCTTGATTTCCAAGAAAACATATAAACCTCCCATTTGTGTTGTTTTGGGGGGGTTCGTTGGTTCTTCCTTGTTCATTGTTGTTCATTATATGAAACTTCATTCTAGTTCTTGGGTGGGAACATGAGAATGATCTATAGAGGAATGAAGCCATTGTTGATGGCTATAGAAAGTTGTTGGTGTATTCTAGCCATAGAGTAATGCATGTATGATTGAGAGGCATTGGAATTAATCAGACTTGATCACAATTATGAGTCTTGAGAGTCCCAACATGGAGATTATTCTCTAGAAGCATTTAATCCCTGGAAGGAGATGGACAACCTAAGGGACTGTGTGGTAGAGAAGGGGGTCCATGCTCTTAGGTTGTGCATGCTGGAAAGAAGAGGGATGGTGTACTTTGGATTGTTATGTGTGTTGAGAAACCTGTGAGAGCTTGAGTGTTGAATGGTTTTGGAAGCCGAGTGTTACCATGGAAATCATATTATGAATTCATACCCCTGGATCGGGGGTGACCTACTGTTGAGACTTGGAAAAATAGTGTCTATGGTTGGGTGGAGAATCCTTGGTATATAGCCAGTTGGTGATTTTTATCTTTAAGATAAGTGATTTCTATGTTATATGGTTTCTCTATTTATATATGTGATTTCCATTGTGTATTGATTATCATTTCTAATATTTCCATATCCAATGTATTTGATTTCTAGATATGGTTGTGCATGGCATGATATATATTTCTTTTTAAGTTAGATTGTTTCTTGGATAATGCATGTATTGTATTTTATTCTTGCATGCTTCTTGATCTATTAAATATCATCAGAGATCAATCTCAATACTAGAGAGGAGTCTTGTTACTTTCATGATCTGGCCTATTGGTGGTTGGGTGCTTAACGATCAATATCCAGATTGAGGAGATGAGTAGAGTCCCAAGATTAGGAATTGATTAACTATGACACAGGTTGATCATTGGTGTGGCATGACCCAAACCAAGACTTGGCACATTATAATATTGTAATAGAACTATCTTGATTAAGAGTTCCAAGAATCTGTAGTTAATCATAACAGACCATAAGAGTAAAATAAATTTTGGGGTCCTACAACTTTCCTGTGTGCCAAATTGGGTTTGGGATCTGACAATGTGGTATCAGAGAATTCTTCGAGAGAGACGAAGAATCAAGGGTATAGAAAGAAATATGGTAGCCCCGTGAACCTGGGGCAAGATCTTAAATTGGTTTCACGGGGCAAGTTCTTAAAATTGGTTAAGTCTCAAGACATCGTGGAGGTGATAAGCGGGATGGAGAATCGAGGTTACATGAAGAAGGGTTGTAGACCCTCAACCTTCCAACCCGTGGTAAGATGTGGAAAACTGTTGAAGTCCTAGGATGTCGTAGAGGTGACGATCATGGTGAAGAATCGAGGTATGGGAAGAAGTGAGGTAGCCCCATAGACTCACGGACCTATGATAAAATCTTGAAAATCGGCTAAGTGTAAAAGATGTCATGGAGCATAGTGAAATATTGAAAAATGGTTAAGTATTAGGAATCAGACAAAGGCTTAGGCTCGCGGTGCTATCTAGAAAATGACTACGTATGGAGAGTCGATCAAATGGCCAGGATTTTACCATGTGTCACAAATCCAATAACTAGGAGGTCGCCATGTGTCACAAATCGGATGGCCCAGAGGACGAGAGATACGACGGCTTGGGATGTCTCGCAAACTCACGATGGAATACTTAGAAAGATTCTAAGTATAGGTGAAAAATGAGTGCAATTTTAATTGAGAGTGTAATTTGGAGTTTGTGGAAGATGAAGTGATATGCTCTAGCCCCACGGTGATTTTGTCAAGACAAGATCGATGGTTGAGATCAATCCAAGATCTGATCGGATGGTGGTTGTAAATGAATATGGATAATAGATCAATGGCTAAGATTTAATTAAGGAGAAAAACTTGGGATTATTAGAACTGAGAGAACCATGATATAATTATTCATGAAAAAAGTAGAAAAAGGGCTTGCATAATAAATTAACAGATTTACATAACATGCATAACTCTAACGAAATGGTTTCCTGCACATTTTTCAAAATTAAGGATATAAACATATTGGTCCAAGATAAGAATGTATATTTGGGACATGGAAGAAGGATATGGATCCTCCAGTCATTAGAAATAAGCCAAAGGTCAAAATATTAGTGTTGGTAATACAGAGACAAAATCAAACGAGCATAAGAATAGAGGGGAACAAGAAACATTATTAGAGACTGTGAGAATCTTGAAGATAGAAATTCAGAGTTACAAGGTACAAAATGAGAAGATGATGAGAGAAAAAAATCAAATAAATGCTCAAGTGATGCAAATCCTGAATCAGTTGCATAGGCAAGCAAATAATGGATCAAATTCAAGACATGAGGAAGAAGGCATACATCATGAAAGGAGAGATAACTATAGAGGAGTTGGTCATTCAAGAAGTACTAGCATAACTCACACACATCACTCACCTCCTCATTCAACAAGGAAATTTTATGCATTAGAAGACTTCATAAGTAGTCCAGAAGTGTCTCCTATTAGGCACAAAAGAAGAAGGCATGAATTGGAAAGTTTGTAAGGAGAATTAAGGAATCTTAAGCCACCATCCTTTGATGGTGAAAAAGAAAGGGGAGATCACTTTGAAACCTAGTTACTGGGAATCAAGAACTATTTTCAGTTGCAAAACTATTCATCTAATATTGAATCCATAATTTCCACATACCATTTTCATGGAAAATTTATTGTGTGGTGGGATCATCTGAAGCAAGTTGAACACATTAATGAGAACATGATCACTTAGAAACAATTCAAGAGATATTTCCAGAAGGAGTACCTTTTAGAGCATTTATATGACAAGAAAATGCAAGATTTATTTGAAATCAGATTATGAAGCTTGACCATGGTAGATTATGAAAATAAGTCCTTGGGATTGTTGAAGTATGTAAGGTTTAAAAAACATGAGAAGGTGAAGATACAAAGGTTCTTAAGTGGGTTGCCATCCTTTTATAAAGAAAAGATTCAATATGATGAACCTAGAACTTTAACATAGACCAACAGGTAAGAATCAAGGAAGAAGACATTAGTAAGACAACCTTTAGAACTAGGTATGGACACTATGGATTTTTGGTGGTGCCATTTGGACTAACCAATGCACCAGTTGTCTTCATGTGCTTAATAAATGGCATATTCAAAAATTACGTGGATAACTTTGTCATTGTTTTATTGGATGACATACTTATATATTCTAAGACAGAGGAAGAGTATGAACATCACTTGAGATTGATACTGCAAGTAGTAAGGGAGAATAATCTTTATGCCAAGCTAAGAAAGTATTCTTTTTACCAAGAAAAATCCATTATTTGGGGCACATGATTTCAGAAAAAGGCATAGGAGTAGATCCAGAGAACATTTAAGCCATTAGAGGATAGTCAACATGAAGAAATGTTTCATAAGTCATATGTTTTATGGGATTAGTTGGATATTACCATATATTCATAAAAGGATTCTCTAATATTTCTCATCCTATCACTTATTTACAAAAGAACATAATTACATTTGAATGGAAAAATGAGTGTGAAGAGAATTTTAACCTGTTGAAAGAATTACTTACTAATGCATCTATTTTAAATATTTTTGACCCAAATGAAAGCTTTGTGGTATGTACATATGCATGAAAGGAAAGACTTGGTGGATTCCTCACTCAAAATGGTTATGTCATCAGTTATGAGTCTGGGAAGCTTAAAGAACATGAGAGGAATTATACCACACATGATTTGGAGCTTGCTACCATATTTCATGAATTGAATATGTGGAGGCATTATCTCATGGGAAAGAGATTTGAATTAAGGATAGACCATAGTGGTTCTGAAATATATTTTTGAACAACCAACTTTGAATGCTAGGAAGACAAGATGGTTGGAATTTTTAAGTGAATATGACTTCGATATAAACCATATCAAAGGAAAGGAAAATAGTGTTGTTGATGCACTCAACAAAAGAGTCCATCTCATGCAAGCTACGACCATTAGTATGCATCATTCATATTTGAAGAAGAGAATTTTAGATGTTGTTGTTACAGACCAACATTACATACAAGTAAAAGAAAGTTTATAGCAGGAAAATGTACAATAGAGAATTAAAGAACATGAGATTAAGGAGGATGGATTACTTTTGCATAAGAACATAATTTTTGTTCCTAGTTATGGAGAACTTAGGAATTTGGTATTAAAATAAATGCATAGTGTTCCATATGTCAGACATCCTAGTTACAAGAAAATAATTGCTGCAGTAAAAATCCAATTCTTTTGGCCCAGGATGAAGAAAGATGTTGTTGATTACATTTCCATATGTATGGAATGTCAGAGAGTGAAGGTTGAGCGTAGACACCCAACGAATTTTCTAAAGCCATTGCCAATTCCAGAGAGGAAATGGGAAGTAGTAACCATTAATTTTATCACTAAGTTTCCCAGGACAACAAAGAAACATGATTCAATCATGGTAGTGGTTGATAAATTGACAAAGGCTACTCATTTTGTTCCTGTAAAGATGACTCATACAACAACTAATATTGCATAAATTTATATGAAGGAAATTGCTAGGTTGCATGGGATACCTAAGACAATTGTCTTAGACAGAGATACTAAGTTTACCTCAAACTTTTGTAGAGGATTATTTAAAGGGTTTGGTACAAATCTGAATTTTAGCACAACATACCATCCATAGTCATATGGACAGAAAGAAAGAGTCAACCAAGTAATTGAAGACATGTTAAGAATGTATGTGATGGATAAGGCATCTAAGTGGGAAGATTACTTGCATTTGGTTGAGTTTTCCTATAATAATGGATATCGATTCACTAAATATGAGTCCATTTGAAGATTTGTATGGTAGGAAATGCAATACTCCAGTGAGTTGGGACAACCAAACAGATAGAGTAGTACTTGGGCCATAATTGCTCAAGGATATGGAAGACCAAATGGTTAGAATTAAGCAAAATTTGAAGGTAGCACAAGATAAACAAACAATTTATTTAGATAAGAGAAAGAAAGCTAGAGAATTTAAAGTAGGAGAGCATGTGATTTTGAAATTGAAGTCCAAGAAGAGCTCATTGAAGTTGAGCATCTATACAAAGCTAGGAACTAAATTCTGTGGTCCATTTGAGATATTGGAAAAAATAGGGTCAGTTGCATACATGCTTACATTTCTTGCTTCCATGAATGTGCATAATGTGTTTCATGTATCTTTTTTGAAAAAGTATGTACATGATCCTAACCATGTTATGGATTGGAATTTGATTTAGGTGGAGCGAGAGGGAGACTTTCAGGTCCAACTAGTGCGCATATTGGACAGAAAAGTCAAAATGCTCTAGAATCAAGTCATAGAACTATTAAAAGTTCAGTGAACCTACTACGGTCCTGAAGATTCTACTTGGGATCATGGATATGCCATGCGGGCAAAGTACCCACGAATTTTTGAAGAGTGTTGAAATTTTGATTTATGGTTTTGTATATGCACTAAGGACAGTGCCAAAATAAGGGGGAGGGGAATGTAATACCCTAGTTTTGAATCCCCATATTAAATAATGTATTTTTTACATATGATACTTAGGTTCGTGGGTCGGTATGTTTAGGCCTGAGTGACTGCAAAGTTAAAAGAGTCCATATTTCCTTGGGAATGTAATACTTTGATCATTGCAAATAATAAAATACATCATTGGTTGCAAGAAAAATAAGGATAGAGTTATAAGGGGCTATGATTCCACAAAAGAAGGGGATAAAAGGGCTAATACCTTATATTATATTTATATTTACCCATCTTGTAATTTTAGGGGAGAGAAAGAAGTGGTGACATGAGCTTCTTGGGGAAGAGGCCATGTGGCTTTTGATTTTCAAGAAAATATACAAACCTCTACTTTGAGTTGTTTTGGGTGGTTTGTTGGTTCTTTCTCCTTCATTGTTGTTCATTATCTAACACTTCATTCCGGATCTTGGGTGTAAACATGAGAACGATTTGTAGAGGAATGAAGGCATTGTTGACGGTTCTAGAAAATTTTTGGTGTATTCCATCCATAGACTAATGCATGTATGCTTGAAAGGAATTGGAATGAATTAGACTTGATCATATTTACGAGTCCTAATATTCTGAGCATGGAGATTCTTTTATAGAAGCACTAAATCCCTGGAAGGATATGAACGTCCTGAGGGACTGCATGGTAGAGAACAAGGTCCATGCTCTTGGGTTGTGTAGGCTAGAAAGAAGAGGGTTGGTGTACTTTGGATTGTTGTGTGTGGTGAGAAACCTGTGAGATATTGAGTGCTAACTGGTTTGGGAAGACGAGTGTCGCCTTGGAACCCGTCCTTGTGGATTCATAGTCCTAGCTCGGAGGTGACATGTTGTTGAGACTTGGAACAACAATGTCTATGGTTGGGTGGAACGTCCTTGGTTTGCATCTAGTTTGTGATTGTTGTATTTAAGATAATTTTTTTGTTTGTTATATGGTTTATCTATTTATATCTATAATTTTTGTTGTGTACTGATTATCATTTCTAAGATTTTCATATCCAATGTATTTGTTTGTTGTATATGTTTTTTCTTCTGGGCCAAGGTAGTGTATTGTGCTAATTATCTTCTCAATCGCATTTTGACACAAGTTGTTCATTCTATGATTCCAGTCGAATGATGGTATGGAAAGAATCCCTCTGTTGTTCACCTCCATGTGTTTGGATGTATTGCATGGACCCACATTCATGATGATTATTGAAATAAATTGGATGAAAAGATTCATGCTTACATCATGATGGGATACTTTGAAGAGTCGAAATCCTATCAACTGTTTGATCCTATCCTGCAACAGATTATTATCCGAGGTAACATTCGGTTTGATGAGAAGTCTTCCGGAGTTAAGTTGCTCAATGCCTCCTCTGGATCATTGCGGGATTCTCCCTTTGATGTTGTCTTGGAAACTAGTTCTCTTTCTCCCCTCTTCAGTCCTTCGACTGGTCCATCAAACTTTATGCCTATTTTGAATCAACCATCGATCTCCGAGTCGACTAGTCCGACTTATTTTTTTAGACTTGTCCACCAACTATAGAACCTCTAACTTCTAATCAACCTATTGAATTGAACCTCAATACACATGTTTCTTGTCTACCCCGATGGGATGCCAAGACAATTGAAGCCACTAGAGCTTATGGTAGATATTCCTCTTGCAGACAATAGAATCGAAATCAGAAGCAACATGCTAGCATTTCCCTCATGACTTGTGTCCTTGAAACTTATTATCCTATTACCTACTCTGATTCTGAAGGATGACCCGAATGGGAACATGCAATGAAATTGATTCCTTGTCGAAGAATTAAACATGGGACTTGGTTTCCTGAACTCATGGAAGGAACATTGTGAAGTATCGATGGGTCTACAATACCAAATTTAACTCTAATGGTGTTGTTGAATGACATAAAGGATGCCTCATCACGGAAGTATTTTCTCAACAATAAGACATCGACTATACTGAAACATTTTCCCCCGTTGCAAAGTTTAACCATATTCGATTGATTTTTTCCCTTGTTGCTCATTTTGGATGGAAGATTCATTAGATGGATGTGAAGAGTTCCTTTCTTCACGAAGACCTATCAGAAAAATTTACATGGAAAAACCACTTGGTTTTGTGATGGATTCCAATTTGGTATCTTGACTCAAGAAGTCACTTTGTGGTTTGAAGCAGGCTCCCCGGGCATGTAACGATAAGATTGGAAATTTCTTTCTTCGGTTTGGCTTCAAATGGTGTGAATATGATCACAGTCTATATGTTCTCCACTCCAATGGAGACACCTTGGTTGTTGTTGTATATTTTGATGACTTAATCATTACTGACAATAAAAATGCTCTCATCGTTAGATTAAAGAAACAACTTGTTGACATCTTTGATATGATAGATCTTGGGACTCTGCATTATTTTTTAGGCCTTCATGTATTACCACTGTGTGATGGTTTTTTCATTTCTCAATCTAAATATGTAAAGGATTTGTTGAAACATTTTAATATGGTTGATTTCAAGCCTTGTGTCACTCATTTTCAGTCTGGAGTGAAGCTTACTAAAACCTGTCAAACAATCGATGTTGATGCTACTCTCTATCGACAATTGGTCGACAATCTTATTTATCTTACTCATAGTCAACTTGATATCTCCTTTGTTGTTAGTGTGGTTTCTCGATTCATGCAGGATCCCAGAGAAATCCACTGGAAAGCAGTCAAATGCATTGTTATATATCTGAAGGACACCACTAATTTTGGTATCAAATATTGTCGTAGTTCAGATTCGCTAGTCAACTTCACTGACTCCAACTGAGTTGGCAATGAAGATGACCAAAAGTCCACTTATGGGTATGAGTTTTTCTATATCACTCGAAATTTTGTGTAGTCGTGCAAGAAACATAAGGTAGTCTCTCTGTTGACTATAGAAGAAGAATATCATGGTATTGTTCAAGCAGGTACTGAAGTAGTTTGGATTTGTCAACTTTTAGGCGAGCTTGGATTTCCTGTTCAAACCTCAACTACAATATTCTGTGATAATCAAAGTGTCATACAGGTGGCTAACAACTCTTTTTCTCATGGTAAGATGAAACATGTTGAGCGTCATACTCACTATTTGTGAAATTTAGTTTATTTCTCTTGAATATTGTCACACTGAATATCAAGTTGTTGATATTTTCACCAAACCTTTAGTTGAAGCCATATTTATCAAGCTACACACTTTGCATCGGATTCAGGAAGATGCAATTATGGGGGGGTGTTCTATTGATGTAATTTCACCTCCTAAACCTCTAGAGTTGTGTGATGATGGGGGGGTGTTGGAACATCAAGCATTGATGGTTCATCACACATCTCCTAGGTTCATTCGATAGAGAGTTCGACCTACATCTAGACAAAGTCAGTCGGGAGATCAACCAACACACCACACCAGTCGGTTGAGTAGTCAACGTGCATGTCGGTCAAACAATCGACCAACAATTGAATATATTCGGGTGATGGATCGACCAACCCTACAATTGACTACAAGTAGTATGGATAGTTGGTTTAATTGAGTCCTGTCAAGCTGACTTGACAGAGAAAATTTTGTGGATCCAACTCTAACCATCGACAGTTATATGTGGAAAAGATATTCCATATTCTATGGGAGTCGGTTAGATCTTGAGACTAT
This sequence comes from Picea engelmannii, assembly GCA_009831015.1. Lineage (NCBI taxonomy): Eukaryota > Viridiplantae > Streptophyta > Pinopsida > Pinales > Pinaceae > Picea > Picea engelmannii. The sequence continues at coordinate 80,702 of ML824047.1, read as the reverse complement.
AAAACAAAATCACTTGGGTCATTATCAGAGTGTGAAGTGTGAATTGAAATTGCACAATATATCATGTAGATCAATATGTGCAATATGCATTGTGATGTTCTAATCATAGTACATTGTGTTTAAGTGTTGTAATGATGTATTTAGACGCCACCAGATTCTTCGAAATTTCTTGTCCCTCTTCGATTGTTTACAGTACCATGTTCTTGTTTCATATTGTGTTCCATTTATTTCCCAACATATATAATATGATCATTCATACATGCGTCAATAGCCCGATACTCCATTCCAATATCTTTCATAATTGCACACAACTCTCAGTATGTGCAAGGTAAATTATTTGACGATGACAAGAAAAATTCATCTAACAATGTACAACATAAAAAATAACTAGTCAATGTAAATAATAGTAATTATAAAGATTGCATCCTTAATTTACACATTAATTGACAATAAAAATAGAGAAAAAAATCGACCTTTATGTATAATATGTGACAAATTACGTACCTTAGGATTCATGTGAGACAAGTGTTTGACAGACTATTCAATACCTTCAAGTTCAACAACAACATTATAGCAGAGAGAATATTTGTTCTTTAGCCTTCATAAAGGGGTTGGTGTGCCTTCTCGACCTTCTCAAGCAAAGTTACATCATGAATATCATCAAAGTTGTCCTCATCAATAGGAGCAAATATGTCTTGGATCAATCTATTTGTCCCATCATCGAGCTCAACATTATTAATGGTGTCATATTCTTCCATAGGATTGACTTGATCTTCAATATTTATACCATCTTCCACAACTTGTACAATAGTATTTCTACTACTAATAGGCACATTATCTAGTGCCACACACCTAGGAAGATTTATCTTTATAATTACAAACAATCGATAAAATTAGTGTATATAATAAATATTAAAACGAAAGAAAAATTGATAAATATACTCAATACAAAGACATATATAATGACTAATTTACCATGGGATGATATGTATACCCCCCTTCACAATTCCCATACCTCCAACAATGTCTTTCAATTGTTTTGATTACAAGTATTCTTCTATTAAAGCCCCTACATTTATTGCAACCTGCAATAACATTTCCCGTCACTTGGTGCCTCCAATGCTGCCCTTAACCTAGAAAGTGTCTTTTCACTCTCTTCAGGTGTAATCCTTAGCATTGGGATTTCCTATATTTACAAAAAAATCCACTGAAGCAATATAAGTACAATATATGAATATATTCTTACGGTACAAATGTCATCAAATATTGACTCCGTATGTACTAGAGAATTAAGTGATCGTCGTCATAGATTTATTAATTTTTTATAAAAGTAGTCAACAATTAATCAAGAAATCAAAACCATGCATTTTTACCACATAATCTCCAAAGCTTCACTATAAGCAAGTAATAAATTCAAACAATAAAAAAGAACTAGACCAAGA
>ML824047.1:62374-79160 GCA_009831015.1 Picea engelmannii | reverse complement strand
TCTATTACCTTATATTATCTTCTATATTGGTCAATTTTACCTCTGACATATGAATATGTTGTCTATTTCTTCCACAAACCTACCTTGTGACCTTATCCATATGCATAAAGAGGTAACCCATGTTAAAAAAATGATTTGTTTGATTTCTTGATTAATTGGGACTAAATGGTTGATTGTTTATGCTCCTAATTACTTTGATTATTATTAATAAGCTTCATGAAAAGACATCACCTCATCCGGTACTCATCTTTGGGATTCATATGATACTTATGTTGGTCCAATAATGCAACAACCAACTGCTCTATTCTGGTACCCTGCCTGATCTGGTACCAACACTGCGGTGATCCGGTACCAACACTGTGGTGATAAGGTACCACCTTTGCGCTGATACAGCACCAACGCTGCGCCTATTTTAGTACCATCGTTGCATTGATCTGGTACCCAGATCCGTTACTATGCTAGTTCAGTACTAAACCCGTGTCTACAGGATTAACGTTTTGAACGAGTACACTAGTGATGGCTCCAAGAAATTATTTGGATGGAAGTATCCTTGGATCATTTGAAGACCATGATAGACTTCATCACTCATGCACTTCGTGTCATGAGGATGAATTCCATTCCTTGAGATATGATATGATTCACCAATTGTAATATTTTGTAAACATTTGATAATTATCTTCAGACCTTGATTGTAACATCTGAACTTCTTTAAAAGGGATGTTGTATAGATGATAGATAAGTAGGGAATGATATACACTGTTATGCTGGGAAATGAAATGTTGAATTACCAATTCACTTGATTAATTGAAGGAACACAAATGGTAGTTTCTGCAATTCATGGATGTGAGTAAAGTGTTTATTCTGTAATTTATTTAGAGATACCTTGTTGGTTCAGCAAGGGCCCACCACCCCAACCAAGGTAAGCCTCCCTGTATATGTTTATGTGTGGCATAAGTTAATTTTTTGAGTGTGAAAATATAATAGTTGTGTGTTGCAAATGATTCTAAGTGTATTAAATTTCCTAAGTACACTACAAATTTCTAAATAGATTTGATTTTGGATCAATGTGAATGAACAATTATACATAGGGCATAATGGATGATTCTATTTATGTTTCTGCAAAGTGATAATTGGCCAACACAATTTGGATAGATGTTTGGGATTGTTAGATAAGGAATTGTTATTGTTCCGAGTTTGAAAGTCTTAATAATTGTGTTGTCCTCAGTAGGTACAGGAACAAGTAGACTCCATCTCTCACCCTTCATGCTTCAGTAATGAAGTCTTTCAATCATATTGACTGTCTCTTGTATTGAGGAAGGTTTGATTAGAATTTATTAGGTCATGATTGGTTTCTTTACAAGAGTAAATAGAGTGAATTGTTAATTGCTATGTGAATTCAATTGCTATAGGAAGCAAGGTCTCAGTTCATCTCTTCATTTCATGAGCCTATAATGAAAATAATTGCTATCTGAGAAAGAACCTTTTCAAGTGAGTGTTTGTTTGATATTTTTACTATGAGATTTATCTTCTAGTTTTAAGTTGGATGAAGTGTTCAGATATTCCAAAATCAGAGTGTTATGTTATTGATTGTTTCTTGATTAAGCTAGATACAACAAAAATAGATAGGTTACCTATTTTCATCACATATAGTGTAACAACTCTTTTGATTATGAATCCCGGATTGATATTTAAATTAGTGAAATATACTAAACATATATTTACACCAACAAGATTTACCATGGTTAATACGAGGACGTTTGAGCTTGATATAGAAACTTATGTTCTTCCAAGCCAATGTGGGAAAGTGTTTTATTCACAGGTTCCATGTAAATAAGGTTGGTCGTACGTTGTTAGATATGATCCTAAAGGAAGGACTATAAAGTATAATTTATCAGAAGAAGATGATATTGAAGAAGATGAATATATAGAGGATCATGCAGAAGCATATGTACTATCTGGAAAAGAAGTCGAAGAAGTTGAGCCAAATGTAGATGAAAATGTTCTCAATGATGATATTGACGATGATATTATCGAAAATAGATGAAAATGTTCTCAATGATGATATTGATGATGATATTATTGAAAATGAAATTGATGACGATGTTGATATGGGAAATGCTTTCAACATCAATTATGAACCAAATGGTACATATGTATATTTGGATGAAGAATAATATGGACAATGATATCACATAAATGTTGAAATGTAGGAGGTATGTGATTATAAATTTTATATGATTTATTCTTTTTAAAGTATTTATTTATATCATAATTTTCACCACCATAATCACCATTGTCGGCATCCTACTTCTCAACATCATCGTCATCATCATCATTGTCATTGTCATTGTAGTCATCATCGTCATCGTCATCTTCATTGTCATCATCATAATCAAAATTGTCATCGTCATTTTCATTTCCATCATCATCGTCGTCGTCGTCATCATGTTCATCATCATCATCATCATCACCTTCATTGTCATTTTCATCATCATTTTCATTTCCATTGTCATGATCATCATCAAATCATCATCATCGTCATTGTTATCATTGTCTTCCTCATTGTTGTTCTCATCATCATTGTCACCACCATAATCAACATTGTTGGTGTCCTACTCCTCATCATCATCATCATTGTCATTGTCATCATAGTCACCATCATTGCCATTTTTATTGTCATTGTCATCTTCGTCATCATCATCATCATTATCATCACCATAATCAACATTGGTTTCAACATCATCATCGTCATCATCGTAGTCATCGTCATTGTTGTCACCATCATTTTCATCATCATCATAATCATCATTGTCATCATCATCTTCATCTCCAATGTCATGATCATCAACATATTGTCATCTTCATTTTCATCATCATTGTCATTTCCATTTTCATGATCATCATCATATCGACATCATCGTCATAATCATGATCATTGTCATCATCATCGTTTTTACGAGGAAAATATCTCTATGGCTAGGGGAAAACCACAACAGATAGAACAACACCCGGAATCAACTCCAATCTCAAGTATGTTGTATAAATGAAATGCTAACAAGAGAAGGCTAGAATCCTACCTCATCCGCATGTTCAAAGAAGACCACCATTGAGAATGCAACCTAAAACTTTACACCTACAACTTTTCTTCAACAACCAAGATACGCAAGCATGTGGTATTGATATATAATGTTATCATATAAATCATCATAATCCATTAGCATACATAATAAATACACCCATGGAGAGCAATATAAATATTTGCAAGATATCAATTGGACGAGAAGAGAGTATTTATATTAATGAAATCAACATAAGTACATAGGTGAAAAACTAAGTCCCTCTAGCTGGACCTCTACCACTTCAATCCTTCACAAAGGAAATCTCACATGTAGGAGTCAATGAGTTTCTGCATCACAAGGTAGGAAGATCTTGGGGTATGAACACAAGAAGTTCATACTTTCAAGGACAAAGGGATGCAAACTCAATTGAGGTGAAATTTATCCGAAGTGTCTTTTCTCTCAATGATGTGTTTAATGACTTCAAGGATTGGATATAGATCAATTTATATCCTCCAAATGGAATTGAAGGGTCGATTTAGAGTGTTTCCAGTAAATGGAAGGTCAAGGATCACAAATTTTGTGACATGACATGGAAACCCGACGTAATTTTAATTTTTGTGCACCAAACCTGATGTGTGTGGGATGTAATGGAGCATCCCACATATTTACGCGTGTTTCATAACTGTCAAGTCACATACATGTATAAAATTTTTAATGTTTATCTCTGGGGTGAGGGGAAATGAGGCTTGCAGAGGGAAATGGAAGGCTCTCAGAGCAAGATGCATGGAGTGTGGAATAAATTTTCAATAAAAAATTCCCTCTATTGTGTAAGGTCAGAGGATTATCTATGATGGCTGAAATACATTATACTTATTAGAAGTGAAGTAATGAAGACTCAAATGGAAGTACCGGTTACTCATGATAATATTACAATTCATAGTGATTTTGTACACATGGTTTCCAATTTGAGTTACACTGAAGATCCATGTGGATATATATCAAATAGTTGTTCATGGAAATGAATAGGAAACACAAAGTGGACATATGCCATAGGCTATCATAGTCATGAACAAGACATAGTGGAGTCCAGTCTCAAAATCAACCGAAGACATTTGTATACAATGGAGTAAAATTTGATCTTCCATGATCATTGAAGTCATATAGGTACTGGTCTAATGAAAGACAACAACAGATATGGGGTGATGCTATTATAAGATAGAGGTATTATACACTATCCACCGAAGGTGAAAGTATACATTATGTGAATAAAGGAGTTGAAGTTGAACACAATGAGACTTCGTTTGATTATCGGTGATTAAGGTATACCATTAACAAACGTGAGACATCCCACCAATAATGAAAGTAGGTGTCAAGGAACCGAGTACATTCAACATGTGAGAATAAGGGTGTTGAATTCGAACACTTGAATAATCCATCGATCAAGAGACATTGATGTATTCCCAACTGTCGATGGTGTGAGAACCTTCCATTAATGACTGCAATCCTTGAGGTACTCATAAAACTCTAGATCTTGATTCCAGAATATATGAGTTGAATTCGATGGAAGGAGACCGACTGAAAGGAGAGAATAAAGGAATCTCTCATCATCCAGCATGAGATACAAAGAAACAACTTGATAATTAGGAGGATATCGAACAAATAGGATGTTCACAAAACGATGATCATGTGCATCTCTCGCGTGCACCAGTTGCAAGTAGTGCACGAAAGAGACCCTCTCAATAACAACCAATAAGAAAAATTTATGACGAAGGAGAGGAAACCATCAATAGGGATAATCGAATCCAAGACACTGCACGAATCCCAATGTGTGAATATATTTCTTGTCATCGAACATAAGGGAAACCCCCCATTTAGCGACCAATGAGGAGATTTCACATGTTGGGTTCAAAGTTACCTACCAAATGAAAGTAGGCCTAGGGTGCAAGGTAGGACAACAACTTCATGTGATTCTGAGATACATTGAGGGTATGGTCGACATGGAAAGTCAAGATTTCTAAGGAGTGGATAACAAATGATTTAAAATTCCTTTGAATAAGAGCATGATACATATGGATAAATCAGGAAACATAGACTTAACATTGATCATTGACAAAAACTTGTGACACATGAGGCATCAACAAACTCTCCATAGGGACTAGAAGAATAACTAGTCATAGGAGTAGACTCTAAGTAACGAGCTAAGATTCCTAAGGTCATGATAAACCCAAACCTTGGATGAAAATGGACTCAATATTTTGTGCTCTGCTCAAAGGCGAAACGATTGTTGTCAATAGGAGATAATATTGTTTTCCTACTCGTATTTTTTTGGTTTTTCATAGGAAAATAAATGCTATGATACATGAGAGGAAATGAGTGTCCTGAGTAAGAAACTAATTCCAAGAGGTGGAACATAGCTATTGTCAATGCAAGGGAACACATGCATGGCATGGAAACTCGGGGGGATTTTTCTTTTATAGGTAAAGGGTCTCAAGTTGCAAAGGATATATGAAAGGAACTGCTTGGGTAGTGATGAGAATTGTTGGGGAAAAGGGCTTATAACGAGAAAGAGGGAGCCAACATTAGGCTCAACAATGCAAGTAGGATAATGGGATGCAATTACAAATTAACACAAAAATGTCCTTTTTTCATAGATTTAGTCCCCTAGGCCCGAAAAAGTATAAAATAATACCCAGGACAACTCTTCTAGTCAATGGCGACTAGAGTATTCCTTTTTCATAAATAGTGTACTTGGTCTAGAAAATGGTTTAAATTATACCAAATAGACATCCTTTTTGTTAGCACGAATAGTCACCCTCGGACTGCTAGAGGATAAGCCCAATACCCATCAAATAGGTTTGTAATGATAATTTTATGATAGAGTGTCAAATGGATAAAACTCAGCATAGCAATGTTCAAACACATAAATTTCTAGGCAAGAATGCATAAGAAAGTATGGTTTTAGTTAACTTAATTCAGTGGTTTAAAGATAAATGTGAGTAGATGGAAGATTTAGTGAGGAGGATGAATAGGTCTTCTATAAGCATCAATCCTTCTAGCAGATAGGTGAAGAAAAAGCTCAGGCACAAGAACTTCTTGATCTAAACCTTAAAACACTGATAAAATTTATAACAACATCATAATCAAACATAGATTATAACACAACTATAACATCTCATAAGAACCATTCAAAATGAGTAACCAGAGTAAGAAAGAAGCAAGATACTGAAAGGAAGCCAACTTCTATTAGGAAAAATGTCTCATATCTCACACATAAAAACCAGAGTATGGCTATGTTATATCAAAACATTGCATAAGAGAGTCTATGTTGAACCATTCGAACTTGAAAAAAAATGAATCAAATTTAACTGGCGGATCAACAAGAAAGCGAAAGAAAGAGGGAAACATTCTGAATGTAGATTAGTGGTCTTCCATTGGGCATGGAGTCAACACCACTCTGCATATGAAAGGCACTGAAGTTGCTTATCATAACAAAAGAGTTATAATTGATGGATGAAGGTATAAGGAAGATAACAAAAAGAAGAAAAATCATCAAGAAAAGATCCTCTCTGCTAAAATGACCCAAATATTATTATACCATAAATCATGGAAGAAGGCAAACACTACAAATCATTCACAACTCATGAATCTCCTCCTCGTGAGTAAGCATTGATATTCAACACCTGTAATTCTATTCAAGAAAAATGACAAGAAGAAATGACAATGAAAGAACACAAAGTCTGATAAACAATTTAAGTGAATCTCTAATGGCAGAAAATATAATTACAACAGGCCCTCTGGCTTACAAATCAACAACTAAAACTGCTCCTCAAGCTCTCTCCATCCTCTCTTGTCTCATGAATCCAAGCCCACTCTACTCTTGTACCATGAAATATATAGCACTATATTACCATGACATGAACCCTAGGTCACTTAGTACGAACTCAGACAGAATCGAATAGTAACCAACAAATGGTTTCATTGTCATTGGTAGGAACAAGAGAGGATTGAGTAGATGAGATAGGTTGAGCAAGAGAACAACAAATAAAAGAAGAAAACAATGAGCCACTAGAAGGGGATGTTGAGACCATGGAATCCCACAAAATCATAGATCGAAATCTGGCTAAGGACAAAAGAGTTGGAGTTTGCACAGAAAGATAACATAAACCCTAGAATAACACCCCGCAAATATCTTGAGAAATACGTGTTTACTGATTTACACGAAGTCTTTTTCTGTGATTTTCCACATTTACTGAAGGAGTGGATACTAAGGTTGAAGGATAACCACACAACGAACCAGATTCAACAATTATAGTGGACCCCAATACAGATTGAGAAGTTACAGCAAGTAAACAAAAAATTGACCCACACAGTAGATTTTTGGCTTGACAGTATTGTGGCAGGCTTTATAACAGAGTTTGCAGTAGATGCAACGAAGTCGTACAATGCAGCAGAGAAAGAGTTTCTACGCGGACCTCGAGGAACGTTAATTAGATCATTGTATACTTCTATCAAGATACTACTATACAACAAAGGTGTAATGACAATGGAGTCAGACAACTAAATTTCCCTGCATGCATGGGGGAAGGGGGGAAGCACTAACAGAAAAAAGAGAAATGGAAGGAGGAAAGGATAAGGGAAAGAAGGAGGAAACCTTGGACCCGATTATCATGGATGACAACCAGATCAAGAGGATCATGGAGACAACTAGAAAGATGCATAGCGAAGTACCCTACCAATACAAGGTGAATACCAAGAAGAGCATCGTAGCCACGAGGTAAGGCTTGGCGATTGATGAGGAAGAGGTAGAGGATCTCTGGGATGTGGAGAAAATTGAGGAAATATTGTGTGCAACATATGAGAGGAAGATGAGAGGTCCAAGAACAGGAAGAGAAGGCAACAATCCTATCCATATTAATGTCAATGTGGAACCCATAAACCCAGGTGTGACTAATACACCAAAGAGAACACAACCGTTTAGAAAACCTAAGTTCAGAAGAATTCAGACAGCATGAAGTACATATACACAAGGAACAACAACTGGAGGAGCCAGTTCAAGAAACACTAATCAGGAATCTACACCGCATGAAGGTAGTAGTTTAGAGTTCAGAATGGCAGGACATGATCCCACCATCAGGTTACCATAATTTTGAGGAGAAGAAGAAGAAGACCCTGATAAACACTTGTTCATTTGTTCAAAGATCTGGGAAGAAAAATATGTCACTGATGAAGATACCAAACTTGCATAGTTAGCTATTACGCTAAGAGACTGCGCACTAGACTGGTACATGAGTCTAGACGCAAACAATGCACCTGGGATGACAAGGACACTGACATACATTAAGAAGTTACTGATAAATGAGTTCTAGAAGTCGAGCTCAGAAGATCAATACATGAATGAGATGATAGAAATCCAATAGAAATAAAGAGAATCTATTTGGGAAATTGACCAACGATTCAAGTGTTTAAAAGGAAAGTTGAAATATCTCATGACCAATATGCAACATAGGCACCTGTTCGTCAATTCACTACTACCACACTTAAAATACCCATTGCGAAAACAAAATTTTTAGATGCAGGAAGAGGCTCTGCAGGCAGACCTGCAACTGGAAGAAAACCAATATCAACAGACAAACCCAACTATCAAAGAACTGAAGGAGGATTTGAAGAACTTAATGTTCCAACTCAACTAGAACAAGAATAAGGATAAACGAGAAGTCGTTTGGTGTACTACATGCAGGACAAAAGGACACCACAAGAACAAATGTCCAACATTCGCGCAGTATATGGTAGCATGAATGCCAAATCTGCTACCAACAGGAGGACTATGGTGCAAAATCTGCAAGAAACCGTGTCATGATCCAGATCATTGCACGATGATGCAAAAATACCATACACTCCCAAAGAGTTCATATTGCAATTTTTGCAAGTCAATGGGCCACGACGAAAAATATTGTAGAACCTTGGATCTGATGAGAGAGAGAATATTAGATGCATATAGAGTGTAGGCATAAATGATGACTGGGCAAGTCACTCCATAGTTTAATCAAGTTCCAGCTCCATACAACACTACACAACAACAATATAACAGTGCGTAGAAACCATATAATAACGTGTAGCCGCAATACAACACACCATAGCCTCAATAAAATATCGTGCAGTAGAATCAAGCTCCTTAGTATAATGTGTCAAGAGGAGATCGAGTGGGCTATAGAGGTGGAGGACGAGCCAAAGGAGGTTTCAGATGAGGTAGAGGACCAGTGGTATGTCACAATTTCCAACAACCGAGACATTATGCAAGGGAATGTCCACTTCCACCAACAATGTGCATGTACTATCGCACATCGGACCATGATATAGAGGAATGCCTAACACTACTAGTAAATATTCAAGAAAAAAGGAATCAGAACAACCAGAATGTTCAATGTATTTCAGTCGAAGCGAGGAACGAAGGAAGGAACATCAACATAGTTACTCATGGAGGAGCTAAAACAGGAAATCATGTAGTTCAACAAGAGCCAGTACCAAACCAATGGGTGAAGAAGAACACTGAACCAAGGAAGCAATTCAACACAAAGAAAGAGAAGGAGATATTTATGCAAGCAAGACAAGAATTTCAGAAGGAGGACATGGCATCCACTTCAACCGAGGAACAAAGCAAGGAAGCACCAGAGTACAAGATGCCTCCAGTATTGGATCATACCAATGAAATGCAACCCATGGGACAAGTAAGTACAATCAAAGGCTTTTTGAAATCATGTGTAAAAGTATTGAATGATCCATCATCTTTCAAAATATTGCAAAACATATTAGAAAAATGTAGTATAGAGATGGAAGGAAAGGAAAACTAGAACAAAAAATAGTCAATCACCTACATACAAGAAGAAGAACAAGTAGGGAGTTTAGACTTAATGCCAACATCAGAGATTTCAACATGGGAGATATCATACTAGATTTAGGATCTGAAGTTAATGTATTACCAAAAAATATGTGGCAATGCATGGGAGATCCCACATTAGGATATTCACATGTTCAAATGAAACTAGAAAATCAACATAACGTCCTACCAATTGGTAGACTAAAAGGAGTGAAAGTAGACCTGGTTGGAGTGTGCACTAATGTCAATTTTGAAGTCATTGAAATAGTGGACTAGACAACACCTTATCCAACGTTACTTGGTTTGGATTGGGAATTTGATAACCAAGCCATAATCAACTTAAAAATAAGGAAAATGACATTTGAGTCAGGGGAATACAAGCAGGGATGATTTTAGGGGCTAAATTTCGCTCATGGTCTAATTTTCCATGGTTTTTCCAAAAATGAGATTCGCTATTTTAAAAATGATTTGCCCAAATTCTATAAGATAAAATTATTTTACCTAAAAAATCGCCAAACTTTTATAAAAACTATATAAAATCCTTAGACATTTGAATATTTTTACAAAAATATCGCCAATCATTTATAGTTGGCATATGAAGGATTAGTAGGATTTGCCAAGGTTTCTACATTTTAAAATAAATTTCCATCCTTAAAATCATCCCTGAATACAAGGTCATTGGGCCATTAGAACCATCATAATGGGAGAGGCTTGTATAACCTACTTGCTAAGACTTAGAGGAAATCATCCAGTTGTACAGAACAAGTGTGTGAGACAAGGATTACGTAAACCCAACTGCAGATGGGATACTCAGTTGGCGGAGCATTACTTCATGTGTGGCAGACTCAGACACCGGTTTAGAGAACTAGAAACAACAATTACATGAAGTTTCCACGAGAAGATGTGCAAGAATATACTGCGCAGTAAGATGGGTAGGCACGGAGATAAGGGAACCACCCAGTTTCCACAGAATAAACAATCTAGAAGTATTCTTGGCACAGTAAAAAGGATTTTTTTTTAGAGAATCAGAGACTATTATCACTTGATATAGCACTTAAGGCAACACCTACAAGATGGTGGGGCTCACACAAAGAGATGATCACAGATTGGTACCAATGTAAGTTGTTACTGCACATAAGGTTCGGTGCAGAACAAAAATACAACAAGCGGTAACAGAAGTATGATGAACAGGGGGTACCAATGGAACACTTGGAGGAGTGCAAAACGTTGTGGAAAATGACACCCACAGAGGAATGGCCTCATCATTTTATACACCCCCTAGAAGGAATACCAGCGAACTGGTATACAGACCAAGAATTGTGCAAAGGAATTGCAACCTAGACGACATTGTAACAAAATTTTACAGTTAATTTATCATTCGAGCATGAGAACCCCAACATAGATGTCGCTCTTAAACATATAAGAGGAGTGATATTCATCAAAGAATCATAATTAGAACTTATCACAGAAGAACAACATCAGAACAAATAGACATTCAAAGAACTGTTGTCATGTTACCATGTACAAGAGGAAGCACCAGATGAAGACGAGCGCGCGATATTTAGATTGAAGAAGCAGAAGGAGAAACAGAAGTGGAAGGTCCACCCATAGAATCATAAGTCATTTCTGTACCGATCAAAGTAAATAAAGTAAATATTGGGACAATTGAGCATCCCAAAATGGCCAACATTGGAGACTATTGGGATGAGCAAACCATGGAAAGTATAACAGAGTTATTGTGCGAGTACAATGACCTATTTGCTACAACATTTACAAAGATGAAGGGTATAGCCAGGGAGCTAGGAGAAATGAATATATCACTCAGACCTGAAGTGAGACCAATCATACATCGACCATACAGATTGAACCCAGTATATAAGAGAAAGTCAAAGATGAGATCCACAGGATGCTCAAAGCCGGAATCATAGAATCGATCGAGGAATCAGAATCGATAATCCTGATGGTAGTTCAGGACAAAAAACAAGGAGGGATAAGGATATGTGTTGACCTGAGGAAGTTGAACGATGCATGCCTACATGACCCATTCCCTACACCTTTCACGAATGAAGTGTTAGAGAACATAGGAGGACATGAAGCTTACTCATTCACTGATGGATTCTCAGGCTACCATCAAATCAAAATAGCATGGGAAGATAGATACAAGACCACGTTTGCAACAGAATGGGGATCTTACTAGTACACAGTCATGTCATTTGGACTAAAGAATGCACCAACAATATTTTCCAGAGTAGTCATCACTGAGTTTAAGGAATTCATCCACCAGTTTCTAGAGGTATACCTAGACGATTGGACAATCTATATATTGTTGAAATACCATGTCGAAGTCTTACGACTGATGCTCGAAATATGCAGGTAGTGCCAGATATCATTAAACATAAAAAAATGCATATTTGGAACACCGTCTGGGATACTATTGGGTCATATAGTATGCAAACAAGGTTTACTAGTAGATCCTGCAAAGATTGCAGTAATTGTTAACTTGCCACCATCTAAAATAGTTTGTCAGCTAAGAATGACATTGGGACACACAAGATACTACAGAAAGTTCATCAAAGGATATGCGCAGATTACCGCGCCAATGGAAAAACTATTAACAAAATATATAAAGTTTCTGTGGAACGACGAGTGTCAAAATGGTCTGGATACCCTGAAGGAAAAGATGGTCGCTGCACCAATATTAGTATTTCTAGACTGGGAGAAGACATTCCACGTCCATGTAGATGCATCATCCATATCACTTGGAGCTATCTTGGCACAACCAGGAGAGGGGGATTTGGATCACCCCATAGCCTTTGCAAGCAGAAAACTATCAGAATTAGAACATAACTACAACACCACAGAGAGAGAAGGCCTAGATATGGTCTACGCACTATAGAAGACCAGACACTACTTATTGGGAAAACACTTTAAGATGTTCACAGATCACTCAATCCTGAAATACCTAGTCAACAAGCCAGTGTTGGGGGGATAATATGTCGATGGTTACTGCTATTTCAAGAATTTGACTTTGAAGTAATAGTCAAGCCATGAAAATTGAATGCAGGACCTGACCACCTATCAAGAGTCACAAACGGAGAAGAACATACGAATTTAGAATACAACTTCCCGGATGAAAAACTATTCTCAGTCTAGATTGCTGATGAATACTTTGCAGATATTATTCAGTACTTGAGCACAGGTACTGCGCCACAGGAATACAACACCACGCAGAAGAAAATATTGGTAGTCTGCGTTGTAGACTATCAACTGATCGCAAGACACTTATACAAAATAAGCGCATATAACATCTTGCGCAGGTATGTGTTGGAGCACGAAAGACCAAGAGTCTTAATAGAAGCCCACGAGAGAATAGCAGGAGGATATTATGCAGGAAAAGTTACCATGTAGAAGGTATTGCGCACGGACTTTGGTGGCTGACGATTCACAGAGACTCAAAGTAGTATTGTCAAATATGTGATGTTTGTTAAAGGGTAGGTAAACCCAATAGAAGAGATGAGATGCCACTACGACCACAAGTAACATTGCAAGAATTTGATAAATGGGAAATAGAATTCTAGGACCAATCAAACCACTGATAAGAAGAACATGATCTAGGTATATTATCATTGCGACAGAGTACCTAACAAGATGGGCGGAAGCCACACCAGTGAAGGATTGTAGCATAGAAACAACAACACACTTCTTATTTCAACAAGTGATCACTAGATTTGGATGCCCAAGAGTCTTGATGAGAGACCAAGGCACACACTTCATAAATATCACTATCAGCGCTATGATTGAAGATTTTGAAGTCCATCATCAGAAGAGAACACCATATCACCCACAGGAAAATGGTACAATAGAAGCATTCAACAAAATCCTAGAGAATGCACTAATGAAGATCTGTAATTTCAACAGGGATGATTGGGACCTCAAAATACCAAAAGTATTGTGGGCCTACAAGACTACGTGAAAAAATTTGATAGGGAACACACCATTTAAAATGGTCTATGGCCAAGAAGCAGTGGTTCCATTAGAATTTTTAGTACCAAGCTTCCGCATAGCAACAATCACACATATGACAGAAGGAGGCACAATAAAGGAGTGAATAAATTAGTTAATGACCATGGAGGAAGATCGGATCTTAGCATGGTTTCACCAACAAGTTTAGAAAGAAAGGGACAAATCTTGGCATGATAGACACATAAATAAGAAAACCTTCAAGGAATGAGATTTAGTACTGATGTATGCCAACAAATCGTTTCAACACCCAAGAAATCTCAGAATGCACTGGTTAGGACTGTACAAAGTAAAATCTGTCACAGATGGAAGAGATGTATAGTTGAAAGACTTAGCAAGTGCAGAACTCAGAGAGATGATAAATGGGAGCCGACTGAAGTTGTACAAGGACAATCGACCACCCATCGCACAGTAAAAAAAAAAAGGATATTAAATGATACCAATAGAGGTGCAGTGCAATGAAAGAAGAAAGAGCATGCATAATTAGGAACACAGACTTGGAAAGGATAAGGCTAACGACAAGGTCAAAAGGGAAACAATCGAGAAACAAAAAGATGTCAAAAGCAGTATGAAATGACAGAGTTATGAGGAATTTAATGTCAGAAAGGACTGATGGGATGCTGCATTAATCACGCCAACTAGAGACCGTGAGGGAGAGTAATGGAAAGTATGAAGGGATCAGAGATACATTGAACCCATAATTAAGGTAGCGTCCTCGAAAAGCTTTCCACGATGCCCATACAATGCACAAACGCGAGAGCAAAGAGTCTAATTGCGAAAAGAGAATAGACAAAGAGCGATAAGAAGTTAAGGAAAATAGAGTGGAGTTCACAGAGGTTATAGAGACCATTCAAACTTAGCAAACGATCGACACTCACCAACATGGCACCACCAAAGAAAGCAGAGACACGCCAAACCACCAGAAAACCCAGAGTTAGAACTAGAGAATAGGTACAATTGGAAGAAGGCAAACAACAACTGTCAAAGATCGTCAATATCTACGAAATCCCATCCCCAGAAACAACACAGTGAACCCCACACCTATAGTGGAAGAAACCCAACAACCAACACCAGAGGGCACAAATGTATATATGTCGGCAGAGGTACAGGAGCAACAGAACTAGAACGCAGAAACCCTGAAAGAGGAACAAACAGAAAACACCGAAGCAACTCTGAGATTCAATGGAACGATGATGAATCAGGAAGCAACAGTTGAGCTAGATGAGTCTCAAACCATTGTTTCAGACCACCCATTAGAAATAACAATAGAGGATGTCACAGGTTGGCCAAAATGGTATTCCAAAGAACAAATGGTAGTCGTTGGCACCTCGATCCAACCACCACTGAAGAAATACAAGCAACATGTACCTAGGTCACCTCACAAGCAACCCATCATAACTCTCGTTCTACCGCATATACCAGAAGGGGTACAAGTGGAATCGGTCTTTCTAGGGTAGATCGACAAGCTAAAATACTCGGACCACGATGTAGCAGACATAGACAAGTTTTTGGAATTTACAAAGAGAGTATACGTGGAGACTATGGGCATAAATACGGTTGGGGAACCGATTATTCAAACCACTCCAATGGACAACAGGGTTGGAGAAACAAGAATTTTAGGTCTGTTGGATCTACCACATTTTGGAAGAGGTCAGTATGTAAGCGGGTGCATCAAACAATTGTTAGCAGTCACACATGGCGGGGACATATGGTTGGGCAAGCTCAACTCAATAGACGTAGAGATTATTGCGAACATAATAGGGTTGCCATCCCGAGGCATGGATCTCGCGTAGTTTCTTGACGACAAATCCAAGGAGAAAGAACTAGTGGAAGAGATGAAGAAGAAGTATGGTACCGACAAGGGGACACAAGGAATCATTATCAAGAGGATCAATGATGTTGCAACACAAATAGGCACAAAAATATTATCCTGTAAGTTGTTGAGGAAATGTCGCAGGGAGGAAGTTTTGGTTGGAGTTGTCGCAGTTGCAGCTCAGTCCGACGAGGCACCTTAATGATATGGGAACCCTATCTCTTGAACTTATTCTTGGATGACTGCAAGGATGCGCAGGATCTAGGAACACAGTTTCACTTTTCATGGCTAATCATGTTAATAGACTTTATGGGATGGAGGGAACCAAGATATGTAACTTTTGTTACCAGAACCAAACCTAATAAGGGAGAGAGATATTTATTGTTGAAATCCACGTCAGATGCTAGGCACAAAAGAATGAATGGGTCCATATTTTAAGGATACCTACTCAACTTGCAGGAGGCCATAAAAAACATGTGGAGAATAATTTTGATTAAGGTTGGTTGTCATTGATGTCAACCCTTGAAGAAAGACCCGTAGCACAAAGTTTTGGGTAATGGACCCAATAGTGTTTGATGTAAATATGACTCATTATTGTTTTGTCATGGTTGATAAGAAGTAAATATGGATGAACTCCAAAGTGGTCCCCTTATGGTGAAAGCCCTCACGGGAAGACGCTTTGTGGAGTAAGAGAACCCATGATTAATTATGGAATAATGAGATGAAGGAAAGTGAATTTGTCAGGGAAAATATCCTATATGGATAGTTCTTTTCATTTCATTTCTGGTGGTATGTGGAACGTCACATAACTCCTCACGGTTAGAGATTTATGGCCATGAGAAGTTGGAGACCCCAGGTTTGGATAATGGACCCAAGTTTGTTTGATGGGTAATGGTATGATATATGATATATTTTCAGATAATACTATTCTATATGGATAGTACATGTCATTCCATTTCTGGTGGTATGTAGAACGTCACATAACTCCTCACGGTTTGAGAGTTATGGCCTTACGAAGTT
>ML824047.1:45070-60913 GCA_009831015.1 Picea engelmannii | reverse complement strand
ATGATTGTTCATTTGTTCATTGCTTATTTACTCTGCAATTATTGGATAATAATGCTTCATTGATATAGCACTTGGATTATATGGTTAAAAGGGATTAAATTGCTCTATTACTGATTCACCCCCCCTCTCAGTAATCCAACAAATAACACCATAGGTTTTTGTGTGATATCGGGACATCGCCAACTTCAAGGCCACATGACATGCGATGTGGATACAGGCGTGGAAGTACCTCGATAAATAGTGGCTACAAATGATGTACTGTATCACAAAGGGAGACATTGACATGGTGATCAAAGACTGGAAAGACGAGTGGAAGATTCCAGTCCTCACCCAAGAATTTCCAGAAAGGACAACAAAAGAGGAGGCAACAAAGGGAGGAACACAACCTCAAGAAGTCTCAGTGCCCAAGAAATGAAGGATGGGCCAAACAAAGACAAAACAAAAAAATGAAGGCACAATGAAGATGGGGACCCAGAAGGGGAAGAAGGGTAATACGCAGTCGGCCAAACAACATATGAAATAGACCAAGGTCACACAAGGGACCATGCCAAGTCCCAATCCACAAGAACTAGGCCTTAATAAGAGACCAGTGACTCACATGGGAGGTGCGCGCAAGAAAATGAAGGCACAAAGAACACCTCCAGAATACAAAATCACGGAGGATGATGACGAGATGATAGCTTGAATGGTGCAGGATTGTATAAATGAGGATTTTGATAATTCTATGCACCACAGGGATAGGATTCAGGAGGAGCTGGAAGACATGCGACATTTCTTCAAGCATATCAAGGAAGCACAGACAACAGGCATCAACATGGGAACAGGACCATCTGCATCAAAGATAGAAGAAAGATTGGAAGAAGGAGAGCAGGACACAGTTCATACAATATTGCAGCCGAGCACAATATTCCACATCACACCCAGTATGTTGTGCATGGACGAGATCATGGGACAGACACCCTTGAAGGACTTAATCCAAATCCAATTGGATCAGAAAGTTGCAGGAACATACAAGAAGATTCCAAACACCGCACAAACAGCTGAGCTTACAACAACATAAAAGATTGATCGGATTGTGCAGAAAATCAATCAATATCAAAAAGAGATAGAAAATCTCTGTGAGCATCTCACACCCAGTACTCCACCAGTAGTAAAGGAGAAAAGGAAGCAGGAAGCCTTAGAAAAGCTACATGAGATAGAGAGATAGGTTAGCACAACAACTGAATTGTTTAAGAATGCAACACAACTTTGGAAAAATTTACAAGAGGATCATAAAGTCCAGAAGTGGGACAAGGAATAAGAAAGGATAAGCACAACTATCTAGGACTTGAAGCAGAGGAAGAAGACAATTTCCATCATGGAGCGCATCAAAGGGGCACAGGACATGAAGAAATTTCAAGTAGAACTCACCATTGTACAAACATAGAATGAGCGTCAGGATCAAATGGAACCATTTCAAGAGTGGGTTGCAGAAGTCCTAGAATAGGCAGAGGAAGCCAAGACACATATAACACAGACCCAGGCATAGTGCGTGGAATTGATCAGTGACAAAATTGCAGTCTAGATAGTGGACGCACTCAAGGAGAAGACTGCGCAGGTGCAGACATAGGAAGCAGAGCTGCAAAAGAAGTTTCAAGAGGTCACTAGGGAGATCGAAGATTTGTGTTAGGTGGCTCGGGGTGAGCCACATGTCAGTGTTGGGGGCTTGTTGGAAGTAGAACAAAGTGGAAAGAAAGGTGAGTTTGGGAAAGAAATCATGCACGAGGAAAGCAACAACTGGAAGGAATAACAACACGCATGCATGCAGGGAAGACCTAATGATTCTAGGGTTAGGGTTTTGGTCATATATTGTAATGGTTGAAGAGACAGAAAATATATAAATATTGATACGTAGGTATCATAGGAAGGTCAGGATTTTGATGATTATAGAGACTAGTTATTATTGTAGAAGTATTTTAGCAAGCCGATATGTAATATGTTTTTGTATGATATATTTTGGTAAGTTGTTGATCTAGAGAGGAAAAGGGAGGGTATATCTTGAGGGTTAGACTGCAGGCTGAGGAGACTGGTACGATCTAGTCCGCCTCATATAGATCTTACCCAATTAGCAGGATTGTAAGTGTGCGACGCTGTAGTGATAGAACGACTATAATAAAAGAGATGAGAGCCAAATCTTTGTGGATGTAGCCTAGGAGGGGGTGAACCACGGTAACATCTATGTTATGTGATTGAATGCATGTATTCCTTTACTGTCTTTCAACAATTATTGTTATTCTTAATGAATGAGTTGCTATATTTCCTTCTTACACACAATTAGCAGTATATCATGTTGACAAGTTATAATAAATGGTTCAATATACAGTTCTCCTATATCGCACTTAATCATAGGTTGTAAACACATGAGTATTACAGCCACCCATTAAATCTATCTCAAGTGAGACTGCACAACGCATTCTGTGTGCTATGTTGCCTTCTAGTTTACCAGGAGGGCCGATAGTTTTAGAGGCTTTGTTGGAAACCCGAATAGACATGAACCCTGGGTTACTCAGTACGAACTCAGACAGAATCGAATAGTGACCAAAACTATGCATCATATAAAAGAATAGACAAAAAATATACGAGGACTAGGAATTTTATTAATGATGAATTCAGTGAATACATTAACACCAATCCTATTTTATTTTTCTAGTAGGTAGTTGCATAATCTAACTGTCTTTTCTTAATAACATATTTTAAACTTAATGGATATCATTACTAAATATTAAATCCACATACAATTTTTCCTTATCACATTACATTAAATCATATTGGAGCATTATACTCTAACAATAACATGATTTATGTTTGTTGTTATTGTTGTCTCTATTCACATGGGATTCACCTTGTTACCCAATATCTTATCACGTTCATTCATAAAGTGGGGTTTAAAATTGGGAAAATAAATTCAATATATTGTAGGTATTGATGGGGTGTGGGGTGGATGTAGGGTATTAAGGGGTTTATAAGTATTGGGGTATAAAATGGGGTATCTAGTAAAAATAAGGTTTTTTAATTATTGGAAAGATGTATCAAGAGGGGGGTTAAACAAAAGGATTTTGGGAGGTATTTATCATTATCTAGTTACCCAAGAATGCATATTCTATGTCACAAGTTCATTGAGTGAAGACATCATGTCTCTATTATGGAATGGTTATGAAAAATAATCAATATAAATATTGTTAGGGATCTAACCTCACTAACCCCTCATGTAGGAAGAATAATATATTTTCTATGTAATAAAGGATGAGATTAGTTTATGAGGCCTATTGAATAATGTGAACAAGTCTAATGTAAGAAGACTTAATAGAAGCTTTTGATTCTAGAAAGAGCTTCCTATAGAATGTTCTTTAGAAGATAGAATTATTATAAACAAGAGTAGAAGGCATGAGAAAGACTTGTCTTGAGATTTATTTAAATAGAGATGTGTTCTGCTGGAGGTTGCCCCTCGAAGAGGAAAGTGAAAATTGCTTTCATTCAATAAAGGTATTATTGTTGGAATTGTTATTCTCATTATTTTGTTTTTTTGCTGGTAATTGTTGCTATATTTTGATTTTTGCTATAATATATCTAGTGCCTTACAAGTCGTATCATAGCTCTTTCCTCTATGGAAAATGTGGGAATTTTTTTTCAGGGTAGAGGCGTGTATTGTTGACATCTTTAAAGCACAAATATATGTCGTTCAGTGGGTAAAACTA
Source organism: Picea engelmannii (assembly GCA_009831015.1). Lineage (NCBI taxonomy): Eukaryota > Viridiplantae > Streptophyta > Pinopsida > Pinales > Pinaceae > Picea > Picea engelmannii. The sequence continues at coordinate 57,179 of ML824047.1, read as the reverse complement.
CGATGGGGAAGACTACACGTAGGAAATACAAAAGGTTTCATCAGGATGATTTTAAGGATGGAAATTTATTTTAAAATGTAGAAACCTTCGCGAATCTTACTAATACTTCATATGCCAACTATAAAATGTTTGGCGATATTTTTATAAAAATATTCAAATTTCTAAGGATTTTATATAGTTTGTATAAAATTTTGGCGATTTTTAAGGGAAAATAATTTTATCCTATAGAATTTGGGCGAATTGTTTTTATAATAGCGAATCTTTTTTGGGGAAAAACCTTGGAAAATTAGCCCATGAGTGAAATTTAGCCCCAAAAATCATCTATGGGTTTCATAGAGTAACTTAGAAACAAACGTTTCACTTTGTTGGAAACCTCTGCAACCCATGTTGGTACCCTTTATGTAGTACCACATTGGAAAGAATATGTGCATGGCCATCACTCCAACATATTGTCAGGTATATTAGGAGTCCCCTAGGTCTCTTGAAACCATCTCTAGATCAGTGGATCGATCGCTTGACTACTATAATGATACTGAGAACAACACTTGGCAAGATATTCTCTAGTTCCTGGGTAATCAGATAGTACGACTAAGGGTACGATCGAGCCTCCTTAGTTTGTGCCTTGAGATATTGGGCCGAGTACTACTGTTCAACCTTGCACGGATATCAGAGACATATAGCATAGGGAAAACCATTTTCTGTAGGAACTTTGAAAACCCTAACCCTTTGGAAAGACACAGAAAAAAAAATAACATACAATATCTATTGTCGCGCAACCCTTCCTCCTGCATTCTAGTTGTGAAATTCCTACATAATTTTTCCTATTAACAATTTGGGCACTTTATTACTACAATATTCTTCAGGCCGAAGTAGAAATCTGGAAGAGTAAAAATAAAAACCAGTATAGTGGTCCCGCTAGCACCCTTATTCAAGATGTATCCCATTGGATTCCTCTCTTCTCCCTGGTCGTCGTGGTACCTATCATTTTTAATCCTTGTTTTTTCCATGGACCCAACCCCCTTCCCAACAACCTTATTTGGGATCTATCCCATTGGATTCCCCTTTTCTCCCTCATCTTGGAGGTATCTATCACTTGTAAACCTTTTCTTTTCCGTGGACCCACCCACCATTTCCAACACCCTTATCTCTCACTTATTCCATTGGATTCCTCTCTTTGCACTAATTGTAGTGGTACCCTTCACCAGTAACCTCTTTCCATGTGAACCCACCCACCCCATTCTTGTGTTTCCCTTTCACCATGGCACACACCCACAACCAATACCTTGAAAACATCTTGAATTCCAATATAGATACAAAAATAGAATACATGAAACAAGACATGAAGAAGGGCATGGAAGAGATGAACTAGGCCATGAGGAAGGACATCATTGACCACATTGACATCCAACTTGACTCCTTTGTTTCCCAACTCCTAGAAAAAAATAATATTCCCGGCAACATTTCCTCATCTCAACAACATTTTAACCCAGAAGGTGTTACTTCCTCCAATTCCCAGACTTTTTAGTCCAACCCCCTTCTTCATGATCTGTATCTTCTGAGAGTGGAGGTGTAAAAATTTGATGGCTTCGATCCCACTGGTTGTGTCACTCAAATGGAACATTACTTCTTCTTGCATGGAATTACTAATGACTTGGCCAAACTTTGTTATGGTGTCCTCTATTTGGATCCTGAACACTGGCAATGGTGGAAATGGTGTAAAAAATCATGCCAAGGGTATGTTTCTTGGACACAGTTTGTGGCCAAAATTTATGAGTGCTTTGACATTGACATGCAATACTTGGTTTGTTTGACCAAGTTGAAATAGTATGGTACAATGGAAGACTTTATCGTTGAATTTGAGAAATTGGATTTCATAACAGAGGGTATATTTGATGCCTTAGTTAGGGAATTCTTTATCAATGGCCTAAATGATGAAATATGAGCCCAGGTCCTCATGGATTGACCCCAAACATGGCTGGAAGCTACTCAATGTGCCAAGGAAGCACAACAAGTTGTCTTTTCCCAGAACCAAAAAACCGCTTTTCTTCCTCTCAAGATCGAGAAATTAACTCGGAAAGAAATGGTTGAACTCGAACTCAAGGGAATTTTCTATAATTGTGATGAAAAATATTTATTTGGGCATAAATGTAAGGAACAAAATATTTTTATGTCCATTTTTGAGGATGTTGTTGATGAGGAGCTGAAATTTTCCCTAGTGGAAGAACTACCCCTAAACGATGACCCTACTCCACCCTCTAATCCATCAAAATTTGAGCTATTGATTTCATTGCATTCCCTAAATGGTTTCTCTTCTCCCCAAACCCTCAAGATCATTGGCTACATTAAGCATAGGAAGGTCATACTCCTTGTTGACACTAGCATCGCCCATAATTTTATTCATCATCACATTTCTCAATAAATCAATTGCTATATTTATGCAGTCAACAACTTTCAAATCATTCCAATGGAAGTTCCATGAAATGTGGCGGGCATTGTGAAAATGTGTGCCTACAAATTAGTCAATAACACCTGAAATATCATATGTTTTCTATAGAAATGGGTGGTTGTGACATTATGCTTGGTGTTGAATGGTTATGCACTCTTAGCCCCATCGTCGTGGACTTTAAGGATCTAACCATGCAATTACAACATGAGGGACATCAATATAAATTCCAATGCATCATAGTAGGTTTCCATGAGATCATTAGTTCCCATTGAATGGAAAAGATACTAAAAAAAGGCCACTCTGGCATTATTTCCCAACTCCATTCCATTCATGCCATTGAGACACCCTCTGTGCACCTTTACCTATGATCTATACTCTCCTGACACCAAGCTATCTTTAATACTCCCCATGAAATTCCCCCTTCCCGCGGTACCCATGATCATTCCATTCCTCTAGTACCCATCAATATTCCTCCCAATTTTCACCCTTACCATCATCCATTTGCCTAGAAAAATGAAATTTATAAAAGTGTTCAAGAATTGCTAGAAGCGGGTGTTATCTATTCTAGTACCAGCCCCTATTCTTCTCTAGTAGTCATGGTACTCAATAAATAAGGAACTTGGTGCATGTGTCTTGATTTTTTTGCTCTCAACAAACTCACAATCAAAGACAAATTTCCCATTACTATCATTAATGGCCTTTTGGATTAATAGAGTGGTGCCCAATACATTACAAAAATTGATCTCCATTGTAGCTTCCACCAAATACACATGCAATAGGAATACATCCCCAAGACTACCTTTAGAACTGATGGGGGTCACTATGAGTTCTTGGTCATGACCTTTGGTCTGTGTAATGCCCCCTCCACTTTTGAAAGTTTCATGAATCATGTCTTCTGCCCTTTCCTCCATCATTTGGTCTTATTTTTCTTTGATGAAATCCTCATCTATAGTAAAAATTGGAAAGCCCATCTCACCCATGTGGATCAAGTTCTCCATATATTGCCTAAGCACAAAAATTTTCTCAAACAATCTAAATGTGCTTTTGGTTCCTTTGAAGTTGAGTATTTGGGTCATATTTTCTGCAAGAATGGTGTATGGGTGGATCCTAAGAAAATTGAAGTTATGAAGAAGTGTCCTCATCTTAAAACTCTTAAAATCTTGTGCGGGTTATGTTTTTCTTGAGATTACACTGAAAGCTCAAAGGGTAATGTCAAGGCATCATGAATATAAAGGAAAGTTTTGAAAGGTGCTTTTTCTTCCTCTAGTTATATAAGAATTAATCCTCAAATGAAATTAATGACAGAACATGACAGAGGCCATAATTTGTCATTTGAGTCGATTTATAAAATTAAGTGATGTGAGGGAAACTTACAAAACTATTAAACAAAATGAGGAATCAATGCAAGATGAATCTTACCTTGTTCACATTAGAATAAAATAAAGAATGCACCCTTGAAAGGATATGAGATACAGTAATCCAAGTAGCTCATAGATCTTGTATCTACTTATAGAAAATACAGAGGAAAAAATGTTTGTTTATAAAACAACCGATTTAATGTGATTGCAGTAGAAATAGTACTAAATTGACAACACTCACTTATCAATGAATAATAGAAGAAAACTAGATATATGGAATACAAGAGGAAAACATAACTCGAACTGCACAAAAATTGGAATCCATGTCTGCACTTGTATTAATTCTCACAAAAGGAGAGTTCTCTCTATTACATTCAACAAGAAGAAACCTTTGTTAAGTCTTGACACTATGTATTTATACAAAAAATGATCTCAACCCTAGGCGGTTGGAATTCTCATAATTAAAAAACAGTAAATATTACAATATGCAAAATTTGAAGAATTTCATTTGCATATTCTTTGTCTCTTCGCCTGCTGGCTGAGACGTTTCTTCTTCTTGTCCTCCATCCCAGAAAAATATTTCCTCTATTCATGACCTGTGTGAATGTTATGCACACGTTGTCTCATTTGTTCCCAGATGTGTTGGCTTTTCCTTGCTCGAAACACTGAACACATCTGCCTACGAATTGTACCACTAACCTGGATAGCTTTGTTGTGTCATTCGCCTCAAAAGTATATAAATTATTTTCTATGTGAGGAAGCCTATCCTCCATTCTCCTGGCTTCTAAAGATATAGACTATAGCCATAGACTAGGATTGACTATCCACTTATTAATCTAGATAATGTCAATTTGTTTCAATTGCAGGATTGCAACCCGAGCTTCTTCCATGCTTGTCTTGGAATTAAGTTGATTTTTTTCTATATCAATTTTCCCCAGGGCTTTAGAGATACTATCTCTTTCAATGTATAGTGACTCTTTATTGAGTGAGGAACATGCTTCTTCACAAGCTTTCTTCACTTCCCTAGATAACCTTTTACTTTCAACTAAATTTGCCTCCCATGTTTTCAGTATTATATCGCCTTGAGTTTGCTCTGAAAGAGATAATCTAGTGGCCCTGGCTACTTCATCCTTTGTTGCTGATAAAATGACCTCCTGGAATGTAACTCGAGCTGCAATGGCCTCTCTCTCCTTTAGGTGAATGTTATTTAAAGAATGGTCTGCCACCCGATAATAGTTTTGAACAACTTCTACTTTAGTCAAAAGGTTTTGTTGGGCTGATTCCAACTTCTCGTGCACCTCCAATGCCTAGGCTTGGAAAATCTCCATATCCACTGTCATGTTCTCAGTTAGGTTTATTTTAGCTTGCATTTGTTTGACCAAATCTCCCTATTGAATGGCCACTTATCTACTTGCCTGTGAATTTTTATGCATTTCATCACGACTGATTTTTAGTTGCTGAATTTTTTGTCTGTCACAGACCCTGATTTGCTCAAAACCCTTATTCATCTCATTTCTCGTATTCAGTTCCATAGTCTTTATTTGGTTTTGCAACTGTTACACCAACATATCCTTCTTCTTCAGTTGTTCTGTTGGATTCCCAACTAAACATTGATTTGTTGCGGCAAAAGCTCCCAATGTGCCTGCCACTTCCATAGAAAATCCTGCCTCCTCTAAGGCCTGACCATCATATAGCACTATGTGCCTCATGACAGTTCAACCCTCCATTTGGTGTGTTTCTCTTTTTACTACAACCCTCCTCTTCTTGTTGTAGAAGAAGTCAGAAGGGGGCATTTCTTCAACTGAAATAGGAGTGAGATCTTCTATAAAAATTACTTTGGCATTCGGGTTCCCCCTACTGGACTGTAAAGGTGTGACCGATTTGATAGGGTTTCCTATCTCGGTGGATGGTTGTTTCCCTGCGGTGTTTGTAGCCTATTTGTATGGCATGGATGGTGTTTTTTCTTCACCCTTTTTTATCAAAGCTTTGGCTTGAGATTTAGTTTGATCATCTGGTGGATTTGTCAATGCGGTGTCCCCGTGCTGTGTCAAAACCTCAATTTTTTCCGAACTTCCTTGAGCATCCTATTCACTGGAGCCCCCTGTTTCTAAACTCTGGGTCACAATTTCCTATGTAGTTGGAGAGCTCTGGGATTCTCCCTGTGAGACTTTAGGCGGGTTATTTCTTCGGTGTCTCTGAAAATTATAGAACTCGACTAATTTTTCTGGAGCCAGAGTTTGGACTCGGCTCAACACTTCCTGATAAGATCTTGCTCCTTGGAATATCTCATCCTGTGGAGAATCTTCATGCTCGTATCTCTTTAGATTGTAAAGATCCATGTGGTTTCCCATGATATTCCGGGGATCATGTTTCTTGAATTTGATATTAACAAGCTTAATGTCTTCTAAGGCCATGACCTCTACTTTTGAGTGGTCAAAATCTAACAGTGAGAACATACCAACCTGCAAAGGAAAGGCGAGCCACACTTTTTTCTGTGATTCCTTTAGTTCTTTATTGATTCTGACTACCACATTTTGATGTGCTACCTCTCTACACACCAATCGATCTAGCAGAAACTTTGGTAAGGCGTACGGAGGGATGGAACATCCAAAAACCCTGATATAAGATAAATTCTCTTCAATGTACCAATCTGCTATCTTTCCTAGGTTGGTCACTATCTTGTCTGAAATCTTGGGAGGTGGTCACCCATATATAGCAATATGCATCGACACCACCACATAGTTGTATATTTAATAGAATAAATCTTTTGTTTTATCCTCCCACATCTTGGAGTGATAGAAGTGTATTGGTTCAACGCTGGTCGGAGTTCAACTCCATCCCATCAAAGGAAATGGCGTCATGAAACAAAGGACATCCATAATATATGAAAACATGTAAAATGGGGTAGGTTTTCCTTTGGATTTCAATGACTGATATTCTATGATTTCCCTGACCAAATTTCCAGATAATATTTTGGCCCAATTGAAGAAATACCCCTCTTCTACTGTATGCATGATTGGCACCATGGTAATAAGAAATGAGCATTGTTTTCCTTCTCAAAAAGTCTACATAACATCATGGCTACATACATCATGTGAGGCTCTAATGAGGAAACAACATGTACGCTATGGGTGTCTTCTCTAAACTTCTCAGGACATGAGCACCAATCCTTGATCAAGTAAGGTAAGTTCTTTCCATATTGCACGCATTCTTTTTTGTTGAATTCCATTAGGAAATCGACATTATAAACGTAATTGGGAACTGGGGATAATTTGTACATTACCTGGAAATGTTCTGGTTGGAAAGACCCAACTGCAACTTTTTTGCGAATTGCAGATACTCCTGGTCGAGAGGTCGACGTTCTCCAACACCCAACCAATCATATAATTATAAGGCATGAGCCTAGGCCGCGTTGCTATTTTATGCATCTCTGACTGGACAACATATTTGTATCTCGTAGCCTGGGTTTCAGTCACCTTGTCTCCCGAATCATCTGGGTAGTTGATCAATTCGTATTGTAGAATATCGAATACCTGTGTCCAAGTTTTCACAGTATCTATGGTTCTCGGTGAAGTGTCTGAGAAGACGTCTTTGTTCAGGTTTGAGCTTTCACCAAATGCTTTTGCTGTTTTCCGTGGAGACATGATATCACGAGTTCATAACTCTGTTACCTGTTACAGGAAATGCACAAACTTCTTATCCTGCTCAAACTTGATTTTCTATGAAAATGCAAATGAAATTCAAACTTCAATATCCTTTTCCCTTAAATGTGTTGAGTTACGAATACTTTACTGATGGTGCATTGACTTTGCTTAATGAAAATATTTAGTCGGTGGTCCAATATCTTATTTGAAATGATTACCAAAGATTGATTATTAATGTCATTAATGTCTGGTGGTTCGAGATTAGAAGTCTTGACAAATCACATTTGAATTTACCCGATCTACGATTCAGCGAAAAATTAATCATGAGATAATCCTCATTAACACATTAGTTAATCACATTTATCGTTAAGTGATTTTTCAAATTTTTGGACCTCGGGATTTTGGTAGTTTCTCGAGATAGGATCCCCGAAACGCGAAATCACACAGTGATTTATTAATTTTAATTATGTTTTATCCAGTAAATAATCGTTCTTAACTTCAAGTACTTTCGGGGTTTCGTACTTCGTGATATTTGAGTGCAGTGGATGGAAAATATCCAAACTCCGAAAGTGCAAAGTTATTAATTAAGTATTAGTCAAGAATAATTTATTTAAAATGGGTTTAGCTTTTTGGTATCTATATGTTTCGAGTATCGACAAAACAACTTTATGGATGCTTCGACGGGCCATTACTCATAATGATGTGTCAATGCTTAGGGAGGTACATGTGTACGATGACTAATACCCTTTGAACACCTTTTAGATATCGATACTTTGGATTTGCTACATCGTTAAACGCCCAAATCACGAAACTCCAAAACCCAACACTCCGAAGCAAGTCTCTAGAGGTATTGACCTTTTTAACATTCAGATAGCTCCAAAACGTTATGGAAAAAGGGATCGTTCGATCGATGAGAGAATTGGATTGACGATGGACCTTGTGTACTCTTCAAGGATAGAAGACAAAAATGATTTATTATTGAAGTTTGATTTTTAAATGAAGTAAAAAGAAACAGGGTAAAGCTTCAAGCTTATAATTTTAAAAGTGTTCCAACATAGGCTCCATCTGGGGATCGCATCTCCCTACAAAGTGTGGAAGAACTGTAGACCAAGTGCCTCTATTGGGTTAATGGAGTCATCATTGAACTTTTGGGAAACACCTTTGAGAAAACAAACAAAAGGATATTAGACTTCAGTCGTATCTCAGAAAACTTTCAAAAACTTGATCGTTCATCAATCTTGAGCTTAGGCTATTTATAGCTTTCTTTTTCCTGAAACTGATTTCGAGTCTATTTTAAGATAATCAAAACAACTATAATTGAGCTATCAGACTCTGGTTGATTTTGTTCGCATCAAGGTAGAACAAATTTAACGATTTAGTTTGGGGGGAGGGGGGTCCCTTGTTGGTTTAGAATGTAGATCTTGTCAAAAAAATAACTAGCTACCAGAGTACATTATATACATGTATAACAACCTTGTAGATATCAGGCATTGCTTCACTACCAGTGAGCCTACTAAATACCCCGGTGAAGTTATCTACATTTCCCATTGAATTTCCTTTCACCACTTCAATTTGCGCTTTGCTGAGATGAGGGAAATCATTTAAATGAATTTCCTTTCTTCGTCTCTTTTGGACAAAATGGGGGCAATCGAATTTCAATTTTCCTTTCACCATTTGCCTTGGACTATATGGGGGCAATCGGATTATAAATTTCCTTTCACCATCTATCTTATATTTTAATATTTTTGAAGTGGGGGAAATCAATTTTTATGTATCATACAAGGGATGATATATGCTTATAATTTAGCAGTGAAGGTATGTCAACTCACTTTGATTTACTCTGGGCTAATCCTCTCCTGACCTTCAAAACACTTTTACCTACAGGGAAATTATCACGGGGAGATTTTAATTTCCAGGGACTCTCCTTGAGCGAAACTAATCAGTTTAAATCTGATAGAAAGGCTAAAGTAGTCAGGATTAGCCTAGACATACTATCTCTCGGTTAAAATCAGAGGAATCATGAAATTTTCGCCTATTCTTGTTTTGAAGGTCTAGTTTTTTAGGCTTCCCGAGTCAAGGCGAACTCTGTCTTTCTATGGATATTTAAGGTTAGGGAGTGAAAATCAAGATAGACTAAAATATTTCTGATATGATAGATGTCGAATGGAATGAAAAATTAGATGTTTTGAATGGGATCTTACTTCCACTCAAAACTACTTCCTGATTAGCAAGTTTCTTTTATTCTTATTTTCTTTCTTTTTTACCTTCGTATTATTTTCATTTGATTTGAAGACTCAGAGTTTTGGATTTTTCTAATATTTGATAAGGTGACCATTGTTACATGAGTGAAAACTTATTTAGATTTTATAATATTTCTTTCAACATCTTTGTTTGAACAACAATGATCATAGAATTTCATACCTTTGATTTCATTTGTATTCTCAAGCAAAATCATTGTTAATTTATCACCCGTTTCATGAGAAACTAATTGTTTTGAAACACAATTGTCGGTTTCTGATACATATTTATCCCTTAACTATCGGTAAGTATTCTATCTGAAAATAAACATGAGAAATGTCAGAACCCTTGCAAAAAATAAACGATATGTGTTACTTGTTTTTATATTTCTGTTTTTTATGAAATCAACAAAACTGGTCGTATCTATAGTAAAAGTAAAAACTTACCAAAGAAACGAAAAAACCATAAATCAAAACAAGAAAATCAAACTAGTATGTACAATGGTGATTTGGAATCTGATTATTTCTTGAAGTGTTTCAGGTAATGCCCGTTGATGGGGGAGTTAAGGACTTTCCCGTCAAGGTTTTCTAGTAAGAACAAATTCTTTCCCTAGAAAGCTATGATCCTGAAAGGCCCACACCAGATGTGATCAAACTTGCCATGCTTTCTAGCGTCTTCCTTCCTAGAATCCCACTTCAAAACTAGGTCATCAGGAATAAATTCCCTATCTTTAGCCTTTTTATCAAACAGGTCTTTCATATTGTCTTGATATCTCTGAAGTTTCTTATCCACCCTAGACCTATTTTGTTGAACTTCAACTAACTGGTTTATTCTTTTGGTAACATCATTCGGTTATTCCTTCGAATCTTGCCAGAGCTTCATCATTGGCATAGCTAGACTTATGGGGAGTGTTTGACAACACATGTATTCCAACAGAGGACAAACACCTTCAGTAACCACTCACATAACCAGATCAAATATCAACACACTGATGTTTTCACGTGGTAAAACCCCTACGGGGAAACATCCATGGCCCCAGCCAACGTGGCCACTTGGAGCAGTTTATTAATGCAAAGAAAAATATTACAGAGAGATTTTACAAGAGAGTTTCTCATAATCGATCATCGACAAATGACCCTCCATGCTCTTTAAATAGATAACATGAACCAATCGGGTGTTAAGCCACGGATCAATGGTCGTTAAGATCGAGGAGAGTATGAATCGTCGGATCACTCTATGTCGGGAACATATCGTGATCGTCGGATTTATTAACTATAAATGCATACTAAATAAACACACTTTTACCTAACAACATATTAGACCAAGTAGATCTTAGCTAACTCCTAAGTGTCTAAATATCCTAACATCCCCCCTTAAGAACAACTTGGGATAGGATTGAAGGATTTATAATAATGACACAATAGGAGAAGGAAGGAGGCATTAGAGCCTATCCCCTCTTAATGACAACTTCCTAAACTCCTAACATAGATCGAATTTTGGAAAACTTCGCTTCTGTAAGAGACTTTGTGAAAATGTTTGCAACTTGATCTTCTGTAGGGCAAAAGAGCACTTCAATAACTTGATCATGAATGAGCTTTCTGATGAAGTGCATGTGTAGCTCGATGTGTTTGCTACGCTGATGTTGAACTGGTTCTTTGGCAAGCTTGATGACACTTTGATTGTCACACCAAAGTCTGGTCGGATGCTGGTGTTGGAATCCAAACTCTGAAAGGATCTGTCAAAGCCACAGGGATTCCTGACTTGCATTTACCGCTGCTCGGTACTCTGCTTCGGCTGAAGAAAGTGCAATAGCATGTTGTTTCTTACAGGCCCAAGTGACAGGTCTTGAACCAAGGCTAAAAACATAACCTACAGTAGACTTCCGATCATCGGGGTCGCCAACCCAATCTGAATCAGTGAAACCAACCAATAAGGGAGTCCCCCCTGAACTGTAATGTATCCCAAACTGAACAGTACCACGAACATAGCGAAGTATCCTTTTAGCTGCTTTCCAATGGCTTTCATGGGGTGTTTGCATATATCAGGCAATAAGACCAACAACAAAGGAAAGATTAGGACGGGTATGATTCAAGTATAAGAGGCTACCAACTAACTGACGATACAGGGTGGCATCAACTTCAGGAGAAGTACAAGTGGCAGAAAGCTTGACTCCAGACTGGAAGGGAGAAGGGTTTGGTTTACAATCGTCCATGTGAAAGCGACAAAGAAGGTCACAAGAATACTTAGACTGGGAAAGAAAAAATCCTTCATTAGTTTGCAAAACTTGGAGGCCAAGGAAATAGTGCAAAAAACCCAAGTCTGTCATTTCAAATTTCTTCTTAAGGCTGGTTTTCACATGGTTTAAAATTTTTGAGTCACTACCAATAAGGATAAGGTCATCAACATAAAGGACAAGGATGATG
>ML824046.1:146125-160551 GCA_009831015.1 Picea engelmannii | reverse complement strand
CCCTAGGAGTAAGCCTAGACGGAAGAAGCTCCTGTCAAGGTGACAGTGTGGGCAGAAGCTTAGACATTGTGTCTCCGAGGGCACACTAAGTGAGCAGGACTTAGCTCACGTCTGCAAGTGTGCATTAGGACGTCAACAGGCCTCACTTAAATTACTTGATACTGGAGATGTTGGAGAAGCATGCATAATACACAGTTTGGAACCAGGTAATTCTAATCTGTTGTAATATTGAACTGATACTTGTATAAAAAAATAATTGTTTCGACATACTAAACATGTTGATAATTTTAAATGGAAAGTTTATTGGTCGTCATGAGTTGTGAACTAATCCCCTCTTGATTAACCATACATTAAAATTACATTACCAAATATGTGCTTAATATCCTCCTTTTTCATACACTAAGTGCAAAGGCCATTCATCAGGCTTGTTTTTGTCAAGTTTATGTTCACTTGACAAACCTTGAAATCAGCCACTCAAGAACCTTTAACTTGAAAGAGCATGGGCTGACCCAAATAGTGGTGATTCTATGAAGCCATTTGGGTTTTATGTCTAGATTATTCACATTGATTTTTAGCTTCATCTAGTTAGTCATAAGTGTTATAATAGTTAATAGGCTTAATCCCATTGATTTTTTTGTTAGATTTAGTTAGTCACGAATGTCATGATAGCTAATAGGTTTTATATTAGGCCATATATGTTCCCTCCATAATGCCCCTTCTCTAAGAGTGGTTTCTTTGAGTCTATTTTGTAGATTCATTGTATTCACCAAGTCTAAACAAGCAAGCTGAATTATATTTTCTACACATAACTATTCTTAGAGACATTCCTCTAGGAGCACTAGCCATCTTTAGTTGCATTTCACATGTTATGCCATCAAATTAGACCCTTTTGCACACTTATTATCCATTCAACCTAGGTATCAAGACCAATTTGATCAAAAGTTTGAAAAACATGGATGTTCTGAAGATCCCAGTGCAAGTGAAATATTTTGTTTTATGCTAATTCACATTCACACTAGAATAGGACAAGATATCCAAACAATGACTTATACCTTCTATTACTTATTTCATTTGGAAATATGGCCTAGTCATCTCCAAAACTGAGATGTACTATTTTTGGGTCACCAAGGACGATTCTCTTGATCTTCCCTTGCCGTCTAGTGGCCATAAAATATATTCTTCAGCATCATTGACAATAATATAGTAGGAGAGCAAGCACACAACCTTCCCTAATAGAGTTGTGAAGGTGGATTGACTTTATGAGTTGTCCATTTTCTTGCACCTTAGTTAGAGCCTACCCAAAAGAGTTTTGAATGTCTTTATTTAGGAACTTAGGTTCTAAACCCAACCAAGCGAGCATGTCTAGAATGAGTTTTCATTCAATCCTAACCCTTTTTGCACACTTATTATCCATTCAACCTAGGGATCAAGACAAATTTGATTCAAAAGTTTGAAAAAATTAGATGTTCCAATGATCCTAGTCCAACTAAAATGTTTTATTTTATGCTTTTTACCACATATATTGCATGGGGTTGCACATGTGGTTCTTGATTGCATGAGCTCATTTTTGGTAGGTTGATGTCTTGAACCTAGCCTTCAAAAGGTTGGGATGTTGATGGAGGCAGCTAGTACTATGGGGATGAGAAGTGGCTTATGTGGTGGTACCTGGTTCTCTCTTCATGGTAGCATGGCTTGGTTCTCTTCATGGTGGCATATCTTGATTGATAGAGTTTCATGGTTTAGAAGTTTAGAGTTATGATGCTTTGGTTGATGACTATGAGATGCTCCTTGGTCCTACGGTACATTTTTGGTGGATGATTATATTGCTTGTGATTAGCGTGACCCAATACTTGGTACATGGTTCCATTTTATTATAACTTTGGTTTGATGGATTTTATTTTATTTTTCAACAAAAAATGGTGTGTAGCTTGCACCGACAACACACAAGCCAATACTAGCAGGAACTTGTGACTTGGCAAGGGCCGAGACATCACGTACTAGGGGTGCCTACCTTTTGAGCCTCATCACAATGAACTTAATATAGATAAACATGTACAACTTCTACCCCCTGTTGGTTGTGAACCTGTGACCTCCAAGGAGAAAACACGTGTTCTTAACCATTAAACCCACTCAAGTGGTTTGATGGATTTTATTAGAAAAATCAACTTACATAACCATGGCACAATACTTCATGGAAATGTACCTTCTTCATTGGCACACGAGGAAGAAATTAAATGTTATTTTATACTAGTGGGTAGAGCTAATCCACAAATATGATAAAGGGGGCATGAAATGAAGTTTAAAGAAAAGATTAATATGATACATCCCCTTTGTGTTTTCTCCATGTGCACAAAAGGGGCACACATGTTCATGGATAATATATTATAATGTTGGGGACCTTCACATGTTAAAAAACTCTTATATGTTTTAGGGGTTGTATTTTCATATCCAATAAAAGAATAATAATAATAATAATCTAATTTTTAAGGTTAAGTTCAAGTAAGATATCAAATTGGTGTATGAGAGCCCCTTGTTTATGGGACAAGGGACCTCCTCCTTGTAGTGATTTCACTAAAGCCTATAAAGATAAATTTGAAAAAATTATATGTTTAAGATAAATAAGATAGAGTATCTCATACATGGAGCACCTTCAACCATAGTCCACAATTTATATTTATAAAGGAGATGCCCTCACTTGCAATGAATGTATCATTATCATGGATTTATTTTTAAGGTCATGGTCAAGCTAGCACATCAAATTGGTGTATGAGATCCCCTTGTTTGTGGGACAAGGGATCCACCTCCACCCAGTGACTGGTAAAGTCTACGAAGGTATACATACCCTACCCCTCTTTGGATTTGAACCTGTGACCTTTTAAGAGGAAACACATGTTCTTAACCATTAAACCAATATGAGAAAAAGACAACTTTCTAATTGTTAAACTCAGCCACCTCCTACTTGTAACTTGGAATCTTGGTTTATGATTTGGCGAGTAATATTTTAATGGTGTGATGGGCGGCTTCAACAAGTCAACCGAATTTCATTTCCCCACGAATTAATGGAGTTATAAACCATGGCATCAATTTAATGGGGTGACTTCCACCTCTCAGCAGAATTTTATTGTAGGCCGATTGCATCTCAGCCGTGGGCCTTCACTCTTTCCCTTGCAACGAGCGTGAAATTTTTCCAGCTGATGGAAGGGTGTACAGCCGTGGTTTTGTTTTGGTCTTATGCCATTATTATATGGGCCATCTTCCTACTTGGCACATTTAGTGTGACATATGATGGATATGTTCATAGATTGTTGGGGCTGTTTTCATTCCACAAAGTTTTTGCCAGCTCGATGGTCTCACATTGGGTGCATTTACTAGAAGTATGGTTATTTTATTGTAAGAGGTGAGCTATAAACTCTATTTAAAGAGCAACTCCCTCACATCTTAGACATGGTTGGATTTGGGAGAATTCTTTTTTTTGGACTTCAATGACAAATCTGTTGGATGTGTTTTGGAGGTTTTGCAGCTACTTTATGGGGATGCTGTCTTTCACATTTTTAATGTTGTTCCAATTTTGATGAAGTAATCTAGACATGTATTTCAGGAGTAAGGACTTGGTATGCTCTTTTCATTTTCCGTGAAGTTATTATTAGAGCTTTGTCAATGAGTACATTTCTTTCTCTATTTATGGACTGAAGTTTCTCATACATGGTTCTTGATAGCTGTGATATTCTCAAGTGTTGGGTGTTTTCTACATATGTAACACCTTGGATTTATTTCTACATTATAGGAAAACAAAGAGAGAATGCAATCGGCTTGTATTTTCAGCCATATTGTTCTCTTTCCACCTTCAAGTCAACCTCCCATTTAATGCCTTGCTTGATTCCATTGCCCAATGACAAGGCACTAATCTCCATCCCTACCATTCACTTTATTTTTGCAGTTTCTATAACCCTGTTTTGCTGGAAATAACTCTCACATCACCTAGCACTACATAGTATTATTTTCCAACAATCCTATTTAGGGAAGCCTCCCATGAGCCAGAGGAGAGTCGGCCTGAAGAGCAGAGGGGAGTTGGTGAGGTGACAGTGGCTAACCCCCTAGTTACCCAAATCTATCATCTAGGTGCTTGGAAATTTGGCATATTTATGATGACAAATTGTGTGGTAACAATGCTCATTCACCTTCATAATAAAATAGTACAAGACATCCAAATGTTAAGTATACCTTCTATTGATTGTTTCATTTGGAAATATGGACTAGTCATCTCCAAAATTGACATGTACTATTTTTAGGTCACCAAGGGTGATTCCCTTGATCTTCCCTTGCCGTCTAGTTGCCATAAAATATATCCTTGAACATCCATAACAATAATATATTAGGAGAGCAAGCACACAACCTTGCCTAACAGAGCTTTGAAGGTGTATTGACTTTGTGAGTTGTCCATTTACTTGCACCTTAGTTACAGCCTAAGGTGAATGTAACAAAGCTTTGAAGGTGAATTGAATTTCCAATTTGTTCATTGCATGTAGTGGTAGGATGGTCTTATTGTTCATCTTGACTACATTCATCATCATTGGGTACAAAAATTTAAGGCTCTACTTATTGAGTTGTTGGTTTGACCCCACCACCTATGGTTTGAGAGGGACCACCACATCCCATGGTTTGAGAGGAATTGTCAGTTGTGTCATCTCTAGGAGGTGAAATGTGAGGAGCACTTCATTTTTAGAGGTCCCATATACCATGAGATACATGGTAGGTTCCACTATTTGTTTTGGGACCTGAGGGCTCTCTCATAACTTTGTTTCACTATCTCGATTAGATATTCCTATCTTTATACCTTTGAGAGGATATTATCCAAAAACAAGAGACTTTATGCGGCCTATCTAGACATGGTGCCATCGGGCTCATCACCTCCCTTTTTGGTATGTTAGCAACTAGAGTTAGTCAACGTTGGGTAGAATCACCATTCTTGGACCCATTGTTTGCAAATCCATGGGACATTGAACCTTCTTTTGTTGGAATAGTAAACATTCCACTTTTATGAGACCCTGGTGCTGGACCCACTCCCACCATCTTTGTTTGAGTAGCCAAACGTCAATTAGGAACTTGTTTTCCTTGAGCTTAAATTTATGTATGAGAGATAGTTCCTTTTGATCTAGAGCTCCTACCAAGATGACCTAGCTAGGCCTCCTTAGCCTTGGTTTCTTCTTAGTGGAAATTATCGGGTTTTTCTTTGGCCTCTTCTTTCTAATAGATGATACTAGGGATGCTTCTTCTATTGGGGAAAGGGGTTAAACTTGTAATGAAACAAATAGACAATTCTGCAAATAATCGAAGAGGGAATACAATTTCGAAGATAAAAGTTGGTATCTAAAGACATCATTACAAAACTTAAGCAAAACACATTGTGATTCTAACATCACAATGGATATTGGATCTTGATATCTCCATGTAATATTAACTCGATCTCTTGATGATAATGACCCAAGGGGTCTACTATTTATAGCCCAATATCTAACTTGTGGATGTTTTGGTAGCTGCGGAAGGAACGTTCGCTCCTAGATGACCTTTCTTAGAAGAGAAGAAGATTTCGGAAGCAAGAGAACCATTGAACAGATGTGGAAATACCCCATAAGAGAAGTCGAGCCAAAAGAATGAAGAACAATGAAGAGACACCTTTCCATAAGAGAAGTTGGCCTAGTTAGGAGGACAAGAAGACTATAAATAAGAGGTGCCTTGGCTCATTTGTCACACACACACACACTCTCTCATCTACACAGAAACAAGGCTCAAGTCTGAGGAAGGTGATGCAACAACTGTAGTTGCAAATATTCTTCTTGTTCAGTGTTTTTGGTATTTCTCTCTTATGCGCTACTCTTGGTAAAGGTGTGGTACCTTGGTATTGTGTCATTTTTGTAGCTGGGGTGGTATTTTTGGTTGTACCTTGAGCTATCCTTTATGCTAGGGTTTATCTGTTGGTTCATTATTGGACTTGCTTTGTGAACATAATCTATCTAAGAAACGTTGCTAGGTTTTTCCCCCATTTGGGATTTTCCCAGGATATATCTCTTGTGTTCTTTTGTCTCTTGTTTATGCTTCTATTGCTTAGTACATGATATATAAGTTAATGTTAAAGAAGTAAAATAACACTGGCAACTCTACTTCTTTGTAAATAAAGAAACTCTAACATGGTATCAGAGTTGGTTACCTTCAGAACAATTTGACCACTGGAAGGAAGATCGTTTACAACAATACCTTGTCGTTGCACCGTAATATATTTGTCAAGTTCGTTGAGCATTAGTTCCAAAGGCGTTGGGACTTGTATTTACACAGAACAGTGCGCCCTACCTTAGTGCACCCCCTGTAACCCTTAGTTTGCATTTTGGTGAAGTTTGAAAAATCAAAGTTTTCCAGAGCTAGGGTTTCTACCAACGAAAATGTCAACCAGTATGAGAGTTGAAGGTAGATTGGATAGAGAAGATAACTTCGGGTCTTGGAAGCACAACATACTTCTCATTCTAGAGGAAAATGATTTATCGGACCATGTCAAGTAGGTCCTTCCAGAACCAGAAGAAGAAGATGCTAAAGCAAAGTTCAAGAACAATGAGGTCAAGACCCAAAGGATCCTGACAGACTCAATAAAGGACCATCTGATACCTAATGTATCAGAACTGAAGACATTGAAGGAAATGTTTGATGCCCTAACCAGACTTTATGAAAGTAAAAATACCAGTCGAAAGCTTACTCTAAGGCGTCAACTCAGAAACGTGACAATGAACAAGTCAAAAATAGTAGCCAACTATTTTATGAGGATCTCGTAGATCAAGGACTAGTTAGAAGCCGTTGGAGACCCGGTAGAAGATGCTAAACTCGTGACTACTACACTTAATGGATTTCCCTCCTCTTGGGATCCATTTGTTCAAGGGATTTGTGCCAGAAGCAAATTTCCCAAGTTCAACAAGCTATGGGAAGATTGCACGCAAGAGGAATCAAGGTCGATATCCAAGTCAGAGAAGACTAACGATGATGAAAATCAAGCACTTGTTGCCCAAGTGAAGAAGAGAAAGGAAAGGGAATAAGGCAACCCGAAGAATTCTAAGAGACCACTTCACAAGAAGGATGTGTCAAATATCAGATGCTACACCTGCAAGATGATGGGACATTATGTCGCAAAATGTCCTCATAAACATGAAAAGGTAAAGAAGAAGAAGCACCATGCACATACAACAAACATTGAAGAGCAAATGTCAAAGGATGAAGAATTTTTATTTGTTTCAACAGTCACAGGAACCATCACTCAAGGGAGTGATACTTGGCTTATAGATAGTGGTGCTTCCAAGCACATGACTGGATCCATAACTTCTCTTTCAAATATGACAGAAAAGAGCTCATCCCTTCAAGTGGAGCTTGGGGATGATTCCAAGCATGTAGTCAAAGGCGTTGGAGAAGCTTCCCTACCACTTGACTCGGGTAACCCTCTTTTAATTAAGGATATTTTGTTTGTACAAGGCTTGAAGAAGAATCTACTTTCCATCTTTGCTTTAGAAGGTGAAGGATTTAGGGTAGCCTTTTTGGATGACCAAATTATTCTATGGCCCAAGAATTCAAGCATTGATAAAGCTATCGTGATTGGTGTCCGAGAGGGAGGACTATATAAATTGAAGGGACACACAACAATGTTAGCTCAAGTGAGCTATGGCACTGAAGACTTTCTCACAGAAACTATAAAGAACTACCGGTATTGAGAAAGATGGTTACAGGTCTACCCGACATTCAGGTAGAACGTGACAGTGTATGCAATGGTTGCACACTTGGCAAGAATCTCAAGGGAAGCTTTACAAGCATTGACAGCAGGTCCAAGGGAATCTTGGACATCATACACTCTGATGTATGAGGAAAGATGACGGTGCCATCCTTAGGCAACTTTGCATACTATGTCTTATTCATAGATGACTATTCTCGAAAGACATGGGTCTACTTCTTGAAAGCAAAAGATGAAGTCTTCAACAAGTTTCAAGAATTCAAGGCTTTAGTTGAAAATATCTCTGAAAGGAAGATTAAAGTCTTGAGATATGATAATGGAGGTGAGTACACCTCAAAGGATTTTAAAGACTTTTGTAGAGAAGTAAGGATTAAGAGGGAGCTAACAACTCCCTACAACCCCCATCAAAATGGGTTTGCGGAAAGAAATAGCATATCCATTGTAGAAGCAACAAATGCGATGATCCACGACCAGGGCCTACCCATGCACTTATGGGAAAAAGTATCCAGTACAATTGTGTATGTCTAGAATATAAGTCCTCACAAGATATTGGGGAACAAGACACCTGGAGAGGTGTTCATTGGAAAGAAACCAGAAATCAGTCACTTGAGGATTTTTGGTTGTCGAGTATTTAGACATGTTCCAAAGGAAAAGAGAATGAAGCTAGAACCTTCATGAAAGAAGGGCACATTCGTTGGATACAGTGAGACTTTGAAGGCTTACAAAATATGCATTCATGGGCAAAGACAGATTGAGATCAGCTTAGATGTAACATTTGATGAAGATGAAGCCTTCAAAAGATCAAGGGAGACTCACATGGATGAGGATCGAGAGGAGCAAGAGGCTCCAAGGGAAGCAGTCATGGAAAACTCTACACCAGAGGAACCCTTTCCAAAAGTTCAGAATGAGATGGTAGAGTCAGAGAGACTTGTAGATCCACCCAAAGAAGCTACAGTCAACATGAAGAGACCACCTTGCAGGAAGATGAAGGACATGCAACTCTCAAAGGATCTCTTAGAGAGAGCAAGAGACCACATAAGTTTTCCAGCTATGTGGCACTGATGAGCAACATCATTGATTCAAAGTCTTCCATCTTTGAAGAAGTTGTTGAAAAGCAGGAATGGAAGGATGCCATGATGGAGGAGTATTAGTCCATCATGAAGAATGACGTGTGGGAGGTGGTTTCAAGACCAACAGATAAGTTAGTAGTGACTTCCAAATGGATCTACAAGATCAAGCATGCTGCAAACTACAACGTAGAGAAGTACAAAGCGAGATTTGTGGCTAGAGGATTCTCCTAGAGAAAGGGAGAAGACTATGATGAGATGTTTTCTCCAGTAGAAAAGTACACTTCCATTAGATCAATTATTGCCATTGCTTCCGTGATGGGATGGAAATTACACCGGATGGATGTCAAGATTGCTTTCTTGAATGGTGTAATTGAGGAAGAAGTGTACATAGAGAAACCACAAGGGTTTTTGATTCATGGGAAGGAGTCCCATGTGTGAAAACTGAAGAAGGCTTTGTGCGAGTCGAAGCAAGAACCCAGAGCATGGTATGCTAGGATAGATTCTTATCTGATGAGCTTGGGATTTACCAAGAGTGATGTAGATCCCAACCTTTACTACAAGGTTGATAATGGTTGCTCATTGATCTTGGTTCTATATGTGGATGACCTATTTCTGATAGGATACGAGAAGCTCATAGTTGGGTGCAAGAGGGAGCTCACTTTAGAGTTCGAGATGAAGGATCTAGCTCTGATGCATTACTTATTGGGATTGGAGGTGTGGCAGAGATCAGATCAGATTTTCCTTAGCCAAGGAAAATATACTATTGAGAACCTGTAGAGATTCGGGATGATGGACTGCAAGTCCATAGCCGCACCCATGACAATAAATATGAAGCTTATAAGTGATTCATCTTCAGATTTGGTGGATCCCATGATTTAGAGACAACTGATTGGATCCTTGATGTAATTGTTTAACACCAAGACGAACATATGTTTTTCAATGAACACCTTGAGTCAGTACATGGTTGAACCTAGACATGTACATTGGATGGCAGAAAAACATATGTTGAGGTACCTTCGTGGTACAATTGGATATGGATTGAGATATGTCTCAGGTGGAGATGTGAAGTTGCAGGGATATATAAACTCTAATTGGGAAGGGAGTGTAGTGGATCGAAAGAGTACTTCGAGATGTTGCTTCATTCCGAGATCATGTATGATCTCATGGTTAAGTAGGAAGAAAACATCGGTGGCACTCAATACAACAGAGGCAGAGTATATCACAACTAGTGTTGCAAGCTGTGAAGCAGTGTGGTTTCATAAGTTGCTTATAGGGAAATTTGATCTGGAGTTGGAGCCAACTTTGATACATTGCTACAATCAAAGTTATGTGAAGCTTACAGAGAATCATGTCTTTCATGACAAGTCAAAGAACATATAGATAAAATATCACTACATCTGAGACATGGTGCAGAGAGGAGCTATAGAGCTCCAGTACATATCAATGGATGAGAAAAAAATGAACATTCTCACGAAGCCTCTGTCTAGACTGAAGTACGAGTACTTTAGAGACAATCTTGGCATGATGTAGAATGTCGACCCTCATTGATATGGAGGTGTGTTGTTTCTCCTCCTGCCGACTAACCCCTCTAGCCAAGGGTTCCCTAGATCAATCATGTGAGGTGACTGAGGGGGTAATGCACTGCCAGATCAGATGAGAGAAGAAACATCACATGCATAATCATGAGGACTATGGGAGTAGCTTTGTGCTACTGGATGAGACTATAACTATGGTTGATGGCATGGTAGTAGATGTGTGCTACTAGTTGATTGCTACATAGTTATAGAGACATCACTTATGACTGTGGTTGATGGCATGGTAGTAGTTGTGTGTTACTAGTTGATTGTTGCATAGTCATAGGGAGTGAAGACTATGATTATGGCTGATGACATGGTAGTAGCTGTGTGCTACTAGTTGATTGTTGCATAATCATGGAGACTGTTGGACTGCATGGTGATATATTGTGTAGCTACCAGTTGATTGCAGGATAGAGACCTTGTGTCTCTAGACAGTAGCTATGTGCTACTAGGAGTGGTTGTGTACCATTGGAAATTAGTTGTGTACTACTATGGATCGACACAATTGTATTTTACTGGATGACATTGTAGTAGTTGTGTGCTACTAGCTGATTGCCATGGAGACTACCAGTTCACATTGGGAGTAGTTGTGTGCTACTTGATTGCAAAGACTGTGACAGATGATTCAAGCTACCGATGGAATTGTAGCAACTGTGTGCTACTAGCTGATTGCAGAGTAGTCAGTGGACTACTAGATGAAGACATCATGGAAATATACCTCCCTAGCTAAGAGGGAGTGTTGATGTTTTGGCAGCTGCGGGAGGAACTTTCCCTGCTAGATGACCTTTCTTAAACGAGAATATGATTCTGGAAGAAAGCGAACCATTGAACATATGTGGAAATACCCCAGAAGAGAAGTTGGCCCAGAAGAATGAAGAACAATGAAGAGACACCTTTCCAAAAGAGAAGTAAACCCAGTTAGGAGGACAAGAAGACTATAAATAAGAGGCACCTTGGCTAATTTGTTAGACACACTCAGACTCTCTCATCTACACAGAAGCAAGGAATAATTCTGAGGAAGGTGACGCAGTAGTTGTAGTGGCAAAGATTCTTCTTGTTCAATCTTTTTGGTATTTCTCTCTTGTGCGCTACTCTTGGTAAAGGTGCGCTACCTTAGAATTGGGTTGTTGCTGCAACTGAGGTGGTATTTCTGGTTGTACCTTGAGCTATCCTTTGTGCTAGGGTTTATCTATTGGTTCATGATTGGAATTTCTTTGTGAACGAAATCTATCTAAGAAAGGTTACTGGGTTTTTCGCCCATTCGAGGTTTTCCCAGGAAAAATCTCTTATGTTATTTTGTCTCTTGTTTATGTTGTTATTTCTTAGTACATGATATATAAGTTAATGTTAAAGAAGTAAAAGAACATTGGTAACTCTACTGCTATGTAAATAAAGAAACTCTAATTAACATAACCAACTTCCACGGAATTGGGAAGATATTTTCCACATGTAACTGTTGGTTGTTAGAGTTGACTTTGCCAAATCCATGTTGTCGAGTCGACTCGACAAGGATGCTCAACTCGACTGCCTATGTGTCCAACTCATAGTTGATTGCTAGGTTGGTCAATCCACCACTCGAATATCTTTGACTACCGGTCAACTGTCTAACCGAAAGGCACATCGATTACTTGACCAACTAATGTAGAGATCTGGTTGATTTTCTGACTGATTGTATCTAGATGTAGGTCAACTTCTCGACAGATTGAATCTAGGAGATGTGTGATGAACCATCAATGTTTGATGTTCCATCAATTACGTCATCATGACACCCCCTCATAATTGCAGCTTCTTGAAGCCCAAGCATCGCATGGATGATCCAGGTGGATATCGGTGGCCACCCACTTATTCCAACAGGCTCATCTTGGTATTTTTTCAGTTTGGTAGTTTTTTTTTCCTAGTTTTTCGGTCTTGAACTTTCGGGGTTGTTTTGAGGCCCTAAACAACATTTTTAGGGCTCTCCACAGTCAAGTTATAGATAAAGTCAAGTTTGACGACATAATGTGTAGTCCTCGGATAAACCTTTCCAATGGGCTATCGTGCGCCTAAGACAGAGATCGTGTGCAAAAGTTACGACTCGGGAAGTTGATGCACCAACTTACCCCAATAGGGCCCACATGACTTTTGATGCTTCATCTCTTAGGGTTAGGTTTTTGGTTGTCTAGGGCTTTGGCATTCATGTTTATTGTAAAAGTACTTCTAGAGCCTCATTGCACTCATCTTCTTGTGAATGAGTGCAACAATCACATCTCTTCTCAGAGATAAGATGTCACCATTCTAGCAAGCTTGTTTTTAGTCTACATTTTACAGTTTCAACATATTTCTTTATTGAATAGAAGCCAATTTTACTGTATCTCTGTTATTGTTCATTGCGTCTCTATGTTAATAATAATAATAATTGTGTTCATTTTGTTTTACTCGTAAAATATGAAGCAATCGTATCAGAGAAATCTTCTCCTTGTCATTCTTAGTGCATGTCCTCGACGAGGTCAGGGTACAAAGAGTTAGGTCATAAGATTATTTTTCTTGAGGACAAGATCTCTCACAGTTCGAAGAGGCCTTCCATGGCATGAGAAAAGAAGGATTATGAGACAAGAGATCCTTTCAAATTGTTGCTCGACGAAGCCCTTGCGCAGCAAAGGAACGAGATGATGGATAATTTTTCGCAAATCCTTGAACGACTACCAACAAGTGGCACATCTTCCTCGAGTGGAGGTGCCACCCCCTTCAAGGTACATATAAACTTTGATATTCCTATATTTGAAGGTCAGATAGTCGCAGATGCTATAGACAAATGGTTGAATCTGCTAGAAGGGTATTTTTCTGTCCATAACTTTTCGAATAGAGAAAAGATTACTTTTTCACTCCTCAAAGTCGTCCCCCATGTCAAAGATTGGTGGGAGACTTTCTGTGAGAAAAAGGAAACAGAGGAACCCTTATTATTTGCAGTCGCACTCACCTACGAGTCCTTTAGGGATGATATTAAGGAACAATACTACCATGTTGGAAGTTATGATGACATGTATACAAAATGGACCACACTGCAGCAGGAAAGGGACCAAGTAGTGCCAGAGTTCAAAAATATCTTCCATATCTTGCGCACCAAGATGGGTATCAAAGATTTTGAGTGACATATGGTGCTCAAGTATTGTGGTGGTCTGCAAAGATACATCCAAGTAGAAATGGAGTTTCTGTACATCTCGTCCTTGGGCGCGGATTATCAATATGCTGTCAAAATCGAGCAGAAACTTAAACAAAAGACACGACAGTTTGGGTCTGGGAACCCCTCACAGCAGAAGCAAGGCAAGGGAAACTCCAACCCATAGAACAAAGGGTAGAGAAAATATGGACAGCCTCAGGACAACCAGTCTAAGCCATAAACAAAGAAGGACAATGGAAATACGAAGAAAGATGTTGGGAGGTGGTGCGACTTCCATAAGATCCCCTAGCATAACACTGTTGATTTCCACTCAAAGAAGTCATTGATGGATGAGGCGAAAGCCTCTGAATTAGATGCAGATTCTGACTCTAAGTTAGAACCAGAAAAGGTGAGACAAATCATTGACGTGGAACCCAGTGCCACCATTTCTAACACCAAGATCCAACCTGGTGAACCTGATGAGCCATAGGAAGGAAAGCACCTCTTTCATTCACAGATGTGGGTGAAGGGAACCTCGATGCACTTAATCATTGATAGCGGTAGCCAAAATAACCTCATCTCAGTGGAGGTCGTCAAGCAACTAGCCCTGTCGAAACCGCCACACCCGCAACCCTACACCATCGGATGGCTTCGCTAAGGAAACAATCTTCGTGTCAGCCACCAGTGTCACCTGTCCAACGACATCAAGCCCTTCAAAGATGAGGTATTGTGTGATGTTGTTGTTAATGTTTATGCCATTATTATAGTTCTTTGCATTTCAATAGATAAGAGCATCATAAGAACAAGATCACTGAGAAATACACATTCACAAGAGACACAACATTTATCCTGGGAAACCTTCTAGGGGAAGAAAACCCAACAAA
>ML824046.1:119611-137557 GCA_009831015.1 Picea engelmannii | reverse complement strand
TTCGGCTTATCTTGCAATAACTTCCACATGATTTGTATTTCATCCTTTCATGTGTATTATCTAATGATATTCATCCTTATCTTGTTGTTCTTTCATGGGTATAGTTCTTCTTGGAACACATTATCTTCCAGGAGATGGATATACAAGATATGTACAGAGATGATGCAAACAAGATATGTACAAGAAATAAGAAGAGTATTGTTACCTTTAGAAGAAGAAGTCTCTTTCATCCTGCTTAGTCTTATTTGTAGGTTCCTTTTCTTCGCCAATTGAAGCTTCGTGTTTCTCCTTCCTTTTCCTTAGCTCCGGACAATGATTCTTGTAGTGACCATACTTTCGACAGTTGAAGCATTGTATTTCTAAAATGTATTTCTCTTGATTTGGCTTCCTCCTTGAACCAAACTTCCTTTTGTTCTTGAAATTCTTGAATCTTGATGTGAAGGCTTGATCATCGTATTTCTCTTTTGCACTGATCCTTGATTCTTCTTGAGCACATCAAGTCCAAAGTTATTCAAATGTTGGATACTCCTTCCTTGTGTTCATGCTTGCAACAAATGCATCCCACGTCTTGGGAAGACCATTAAGTACTATGTTTACCAATTCCTTCTCTAAGATGATCTCTTCAATAGCTTGTAGTTGATCTCTTAACTGAGAGATTCTCACAAAATATGATGTTATGTTGTCATCATCATTCATGTCATGGAGCTCATTCTTCAGACTCATTACTTGTCCAATGTTTCTGACTGAGAAGAGGTTTGTTAGGGCATCGTACATCTTCTTCGATGAGTCAAGATGGGAGATGTAGGATATCAAGTGGTCTTTGATAGAATCCACTATGATACTCATGGAATTGATGTCACTGTCTTTGAACTTCTCCATAGCTGCAACATTCTGTGGTTCCTTCTTTTTCCCTTCTTCAAACTCTGGTTTGACAATCTTTCCTTTCACGATATCCAACACTTTATTCTTGGCAAGGATGAGATCAATCCTTTTCTTCCACGTTCTGAAGTTAGAAGCTCCATCTTACTTGTTCTCTGACTTCATAGAGTAAGTCATGGTTGCTTTTACTTGGTCAAACCCTAGATTTGACCACAAACTCAAACTTCACGTCTTGGCTTGCTGAGAGTATCAAGAGATGCGCCAGGCTAGAGTGCACTGATCTATCCATAGATTAGGTCAATCCATTTACTTAAGGTGCCTCAACAAGAGGATTAGGGTTTCTGCAACTTCTCCTACTAGCAACCCTAGCCGGAGTGTCTTGGAAGCTGCTTTTGCTAGTAACCCCAGCGACAATTCCTCAATGAGCTCAATATCCTAGCGGCTATGTTTCCTTCCAGCGTTTAGAATAAATGAAGGAGGTGTGGGCCCATAACCTGTTAGAATATGAAATATGTGTGCTCGTTTTACCATTGACAATACCCTTGTCACCCAACCATAGGCCGAAGCCACCCTTCGAGAACCTTAACCTTGACAGAGAATCACTCCGGAAGAAAACCCTAAGCTAGATAGCCAAACAAAGGGTAGCACACCTTTCCCTAAGGATAACGCATCGCAAAGAGATAATCAGATAGTCCAAACCCTAGCCAAGAGATAGATCAAGCATAACTGCTAGCTGCAGCAGCTGCAACGAAAACTCTCCTCCAAAACTGCACAAAAACTGGGCAACTGCAGTGCACACAAGACTGGGCACTGCAATTCCGAGACTGCCTGCCAGAATGAGAACTGGCCTCCTGCATTTATACTAATTTTGGTTAATTGCCAGGGCTGACTTCTCATTCTGGGTATTTGTCTGTTTAGTATATAATATTATTTCTGGCCCACTTCTTCTCTTGGAGGCTAATAACCTAATATAAATTATCTTCTTGAGCTGAAAAGTCTTCTAGGGTTATTAGCCAACTCATTAGGGTTTCTTCTTGCTTCCTGAAGTATTCTATCCTTGTCAGGATTACATGTGTAGGTAAATACCTCCCGCACCTGCCATAATATCAACACCTCTGTGTAAGTTTTAAACATGTGAAGTAAAGAAATACATATTGATTCTTAAGAAAAACAAAAATTAATCAATGGATCATACACACAGTACACATAGATTTACGCTAGAAACCCTTAACCGAGAGAAAACCAAGCTTCCTTGGTGCTGCACCTTTCAACTCTTCATTGTATTAATTTCACCATTCACCATACAATATATACAATATTTTAGGTATTTTGTAGCTACCAAAAGCCTAATCCCTTAATCCGGGATTAATTTAGAAAACCGTTAAAAATAAAAAAAATCCGCTAAAATAGCAAAAACGAACCCAACATCGTCACCTCCCCTTCACCGTCACCTCATGTATTAACCCTAAAGAAAGACCACTAAAATTACCAAATACAACAATGATTCATGGGGAAACAATCGACAATTTAATATACACGTAAGGGAAGGGTAACTGAGCCCGAAATCGACTTGATAAGGCCTGTGTAGGGTTGTTTTCGCAAGTGATCCCCAATAATACGTGCAACCATTACACCAAGACCAATAAAGTGAGTTAGTAACTTTGTTGACCTTAATGCGACCTCATGATTGACCCTTGTGTGAGAAGGGCTTCCCAGGACAAAGTGTAGTAAATATATTTCACCGCTCCCTAACTCAAGATTCTATGTTTGTTTACAACTTTGGAAAGTTATCTTTCACATCTATTCCAAATCCCTACAACTAATCTAATGTAGGTTGCAAAGATCCCTAGAAATAAAATTTTCTAGGTAGATTTTAATTAACGCGTAAATTTTATTAAGTTGTTGTTACTCAAGAGGAAAATGGCGTGGACTAAATGATGTTTGACTGATTCTAAACTTATGCAAAGAAATGAAGATGCAAATATTTCACTTCGATGAAAGCTATACTACGAGAAGGAGAAAACATTTATCATTCCTAGATGCACAATGTCCCAAGACTTTATTAAACTCATCAATATCAAGATCCTCAAGAAATGAGCCAAAGAGACTATACACCAATACACGATTCTTGCCCCCCCCATCTAAATTCCAAAAACCATGAAATCTCGCTACTTCAAATGCAAAGATGCCCCCAATCTAATGTAAAGAAAGAAATTTAAAACTTTTTGTTTTCAAAGATATACTAAAAGCAATAGCGAGCTTCTTCAAAACAAAAGAAACCCAAACTAAATTTTTTCTTTTAAAACGAACTATTCATAAAAAGAAGTGTTCTTTCACTAGACAATTCTAAAGAAAAAACAATGTTTTGTAACTTAAAGACACTCAAAGCAAGAGATCCCAATATTTCAAAAGTAAACAAACTAAAACAAAGCAAATAAAATGGCTAAAAGCAGATTCAAAGATGCCAAGCAGACTATAATCAGACCCAACAATTCACCCCAAAACCATATCTAAGATCTGGGCAAGGAAAACCACCAGAAAATTAAGTTTTTCATAGAATCGTCGCAGGCTACTAGACTAACACAGTGCGGCGATACTGATTCGTCGTAGGTCATTAAAGACCACAGTGCGACAATGTCACACTGTCTCTCAAAGCAGGGTGCATCGATTAAGGAAAATGTGGAAAAAATAAAAAAAAAACATGAAGGTTTTCCAAGGAAATAAACAGTCAGAGAGTCAATATGGATCCCCTAGTGACTAAAAATATAGAACCTAGGAAATCAAAGCAAGAAAGAAAGACAAACTAGGAAAACAAACCGCTCCCTAGTATGGTCGCCATTTTTTTTATCGGACAAAACGGTAAGTGCGGACACAAACTGATCTCCCTAGTTTCACCCTGAAACTAGAACAAAACAAGATAATGTACTAAACTTTCCTTAGATTTTAGTTACCAAATAAGAAGAGGATCAAAAACATATCTTTTAAATGTCGTAGACTTGACCTCGCCAATGTGATCCCAACTCTGTTGTAACGCTTATGGATAAATATCTGCAAAGAAACACAAGCCAATGAAGACAATAATAACAGATTCCATTCGATATGAAACTATGTATGTGATCAAGGAATCATACAATATGGACAAATAACGTTCATATAGGAAAGAAAAGTATATTTGTACTAAATAATGTGGAAGAAAGATACAACACGATGCCTTGATGTTGTTAGGTTCCTTTCGATAGTTTTGTGCTTCCCACACACTTCCGCTCCAAGGATTATGAGACTGTAGATCCGACAGTTACTTATGATCACAACTTGACGAAGTGAAGCTCAAAGCCAACATAGGCGCAAACACTCCATATGAACTAGTTATAGGTGAAGCTAATCCAAACTCTTGGCTAGAATAATATCTCATAAACTGACCCAAAAAGCTAACCAAAAAGGCTTCAAGCTAACTTTCCCCATGAGAACTCCCCTCCTTTTATAAGCTGAAAATGATAGGGTGAGGAGGTTAGGATGATCCCATGAGAGCAGGGATGCGACTCAAATCCAAACCGATCGGAGGCCACCTCACCCTCGAAGCTTCTATTCTAGAAACGTCAAGAAGCTTCTCTTTTTCCTTCATACGAATGTTCGTCGCACCCTTAACATTGAGCAAACTGTGACGATGTCGCAGGCTACTGTGGTGCAACCCGTGTCGATCCTATATCGTCACACCCTTAATAACGAACAAGGTGCGTCGATCCTTCTTTACAAGGTTTTTTACAAAGGAAAATATATTTTCATCTCTCTGGGAAAGTTCATCTTCATTCTTCTTCAGGGATTAAGGAAATTGATCATTCTAAAGACAAAGGATAGGTGTACATCATTAACATTCATAGGGATGAAGAAAATAATGTGTAAAATTGGGCCTCCCCCACTTTACCCCCTTTTTTCCTTAGCTCTTCTTTTAATCCTCCCCCCCCACCTTTCTAAATTTTCAATCAAACTTCAATTGGGTTTTTCTAATATTTATCGTCTCTAACCCTCTCTTTCTTCCTAACTTATTTTTATGATGCTCTCCTAATAATAATTTTTTTTACTCTAATTTCATTTTTAGATTTATTCTTTTAATTTTTTACTTATATCTTAATACTTTATCTAATAATTTTTCATAAGGTTCACATTATTTTATGCTTCCCATTACATAATATTTTTCCTTAACTTTCGATTTCTTCCTCTCCTCGCAAGGAAGAGGCCACTAAAATTACCAGGGCCACACACCCTCGTCATCTCCCCTTCACCGTCACCTCGTGTATTAACCCTAAAGAAAGGCCACTAAAATTACCAAATACAACAATGATTCATGGGGAAACAATCGATAGTGTGATATACGCGCAAGGGTAGGCTAACTGAGCCCGAAATCGACTTGAGAAGGCCTGCACATGGTTGTTTTCTCAAGTGACCCCCAATAATACGTGCAACCACTACACCAAGACCAACAAAGTGGGTTAGTAACTTTGCTGACCTTAATGCGACCTCATGATTGACCCTTGTGTGAGAAGGGGTTCCCAAGACAAAGTGTAGTAAATGGATTTCACCGCTCCCTAACTCAAGATTCTATGTTTGTTTACAACTTTGGAAAGTTATCTTTCATGCCTATTCCAAATCCCTACAACTAATATAATGTAGGTTGCAAAGAGCCCTATAAATAAAAATTTCTAGGTAGATTTTAATTAACGCGTAAATTTTATTAAGCTATTGTTACTCAAGAGGAAAATGGCGTGGACGAAATGATGTTTGACCGAATCTAAACTTATGCAAAGAAATGAAGATGCAAATATTTCACTTCGATGAAAGTTATATTACGAGAAAAAGAAAATGTTTATCATTCCCAGATGCACAATGTCCCAATATTTTATTAAACTCATCAATATCAAGATCCTCAATAAATGATCCAAAGAGACTATACACCAATACCTGATTTTTGCCCCCCCCATCTAAATGCAAAAAACCATGCAATTTCTCTACTTCAAATGCAAAGATGCCCCCAATCTAATGTAAAGAAAGAAATTTAATTTTTTTTTTTTTCAAAGATACACTAAAATCAATAGCGAGCTTCTTCAAAACAAAAGAAACCCAAACTAAATTTCTTCTTTTAAAACGAACTATTCAGAAAAAGAAGTGTTCTTTCACTAGAAAATTCTAAAGAAAAAACAATGTTTTGTAACTGAAAGACACTCAAAGAAAGAGATCCCAATCTTTCAGAAGTAAACGAACTAAAATAAAGCAAATAAAATGGCTAAAAGCAGATTCAAAGTTGTCAAGCAGACTATAATCAGACCCAACAATTCACCCCAAACCATATCTAAGATCCGGGCAAGGAAAACCACAAAAAAAATATTGTTTTCACACAATCATCACAGGCTACTAGACTAAAACAATGCGATGATCTTGATTCTTCGTAGGTCACTGAATATCATAGTGTGACAATGTCGCACTGTCTCTCAAAGCAGGGTGCATCAATAAAGGAAAATGTGGAAAAAATAAAAAAACATGAAGGTTTTCCAGGGAAATAAACAGTCAGAGAGTCAATATGGATGTCCGAGTGACTCAGAAAAAAAAACCCAGGAAATCAAAGCAAGAAAGCAAGACAAACTAGGAAAACATACCGTTCCCCAGTATGGTCACAAATTTTTTATCAGACAAATCGATAAGTGGGGACACAAACTGATCTCCCTAGTTTTACCCCAAAACTAGAGCAAAACAAGACAATATACTAAAATTTCCTTAGATTTCAGTTACCAAATAAGAACAGGATCCAAAACATATCTTTTAAATGTCGTAGACTTGACTTCGCCAATGTGATCCCAACTCTGTCGTAAGGCTTATGGAGAAATATCTGCAAAGAAACACAAGCCAATGAAGACAATAATAACAGAGTCCATTCGATATGAAACTATGTACGTGATCAAGGAATCATACAATATGGACAAATAACGTTCATATAGGAAAGAAAAGTATATTTGTACTAAAGAATGTGGAAGAAAGATACAACCAGATGCCTTGATGTTGTCAGGTTCCTTCCGATAGTTTCTTGCTTCCCACACACTTCCACTCCAAAGATTTTGAGACTGTAGATCTGACAGTTACTTATGATCACAACTTGACAAAGTGAAGCTCAAAGCCAACATAGGCCCAAACACTCCATATGAACTAGCTATAGCTGAAGCTAATCCAAACTCTTGGCTAGACTAATATCTCATAAATTGACCCAAAAAGCTAACCAAAAAGGCTTCAAGCTAACTTTCCCCATGAGAACTCCCCTCCTTTTATAAGCTGAAAATGATAGGGTAAGGAGGTTAGGATGATCCCATGAGAACAAAGATGTGACTCAGATCCAAATCGATCGGAGGCCACCTCACCCTCAAAGCTTCTATTCTAGAAACATCAAGAAGCTTCTATTTTTCCTTCATACGAATGATCGTCGCACCCTTAACACTGAGCAAAATGCGACAATGTCGCAGGCTACTGTGGTGCAACCTACATCGATTCTAGATCGTCACACCCTTAATACTGAACAAGGTGTGTCGATCCTTCTTTACAAGGTTTTTTACAAAGGAAATTATAATTTCATCTCTCTGGGAAAGTTCATCTTCATTCTTCTTCAGGGATTAAGGAAATTGATCCTTCTAAAGACAAAGGATAGGTGTACATCATTAACATTCATAGGGGTGACAAAAATAATGTGTAACTTTGGGCCTCCCCCACTTTACCCCCTTTTTTCCCTAGCTCTCCTTTTAATCCTCCCCCCCCCTTTCTAAATTTGCAATCAAACTTCCACTGGGTTTTTCTAATCTTTACCGTCTCTAACCCTCTCTTTCTTCCTAACTTCTTTTTATGATGCTCTCCTAATAATAATTTTTTTTACTCTAATTTCATTTTTAGATTTATTCTTTTGATTTTTTACTTATATATTAATACTTTATCTAATAATTTTTCATAAGGTTCACATTCTTTTATGCTTCCCTTTACATAATATTTTTCCTTAATTTTCAATTTCTTCCTCTCCTCGCGAGGAAGAGGCCACTAAAATTACCAAGAAAACACACCCTCGTAACCTCCCCTTCATCGTCACCTCTTGTATTAACCCTAAAGAAAGGCCACTAAAATTACCAAATACAACAATGATTCCTGGGGAAACAATCGACAATCTGATATACACGCAAGGGCAGGGTAATTGAGCCCAAAATCGACTTGAGAAGGCCCACACATGGTTGTTTTCTCAAGTGACCCCCAATAATACGCACAACACTACACCAAGACCAACAAAGTGGGTTAGTAACTATGCTGACCTTAATACGACCTCGTGATTGACCCTTGTGTGAGAAGGGATTCCCAAGACAAAGTGTAGTAAATGGATTTCACCGCTCCCTAACTTAATATTCTATGTTTGTTTACAACTTTGGAAAGTTATCTTTCACATCTATTCCAAATCCCTACAACTAATCTAATGTAGGTTGCAAAGAGCCCCATAAATAAAAGTTTCTAGGTAGATTTTAATTAACGCATAAATTTTATTAAGTTGTTGTTACTCAAGAGGAAAATGGCGTGGACTAAATGATGTTTGACCGACTCTAAACTTATGCAAAGAAATGAAGATGCAAATATTTCACTTCGATGAAAGCTATATTATGAGAAGGAGAAAACGTTTATCATTCCTAGATGCATAATGTCCCAAGATTTTATTAAACTCATCAATATCAAGATCCTCAATAAATGAGCCAAAGAGACTATACACCAATACACGATTCTTGGCCCCAACATCCAAATGCCAAAAACCATGCAATTTCTTTACTTCAAATGAAAAGATTCCCCCAATCTAATGTAAAGCAAGAAATTTAAAACTTTTTGTTTTCAAAGATACACTAAAAGCAATAGCGAGCTTCTTCAAAACAAAAGAAACCCAAACAATTTTTTTTCTTTTAAAACAAACTATTTAGAAAAAAAAAAGTGTTCTTTCACTAAACAAATCTAAAGAAAAAACAATTCTTTGTAACTGAAAGACACTCAAAGAAAGAGATCCCAATCTTTCAGAAGTAAACAAACTAAAACAAAGCAATGAAAATGGATAACATTAGATTCAAAGTTGTCAAGCAGACTATAATCCTACCCAACAATTCACCCCAAAACCATATCTAAGATCTAGGCAAGGAAAACCACCAAAAAATTATTTTTTTCACACAATCGTCGCAGGCTACTAGACTAACACAGTGCGATGATCTTGATTCGTCGCAGGTCACTGAATACCATCATGTGACAATGTCGCACTGTCTCTCAAAGCAGGGTGCGTCGATCAAGAAAAATGTGGAAAAAATTAAAAAACATGAAGGTTTTCCAGGGAAATAAACAATCAGGGAGTCAATATGGATCTCCCAGTGACTCAAAAAATAGAACCCAGGAAATTAAAGCAAGAAAGAAAGACAAACTAGGAAAACAAACCGCCCCCAGTATGGTCGCCAATTTTTTTATCGAACAAATCAGTAAGTGTGGACACAAACTGATCTCCCTACTTTCACCCCAAAACTAGAACAAAACAAGACAATATACTAAACTTTCCTTAGATTTCAGTTACCAAATAAGACGAGGATCCAAAATATATCTTTTAAATGTCGTAGACTTGACGTCGCCAATGTGAAATATGGAGAAATATCTGCAAAGAAACACAAGCCAATGAAGACAATGATAACAGATTCCATTCGATATGAAACTATGTATGTGATCAAGGAATCATACAATATGGACAAATAACGTTCATATAGGAAAGAAAAGTATATTTGTATTAAAGAATGTGGAAGAAAGATACAACCATATGCCTTGATGTTGTTAGGTTCCTTCCGATAGTTTCTTGCTTCCCACACACTTCCGCTCCAAGGATTATGAGACTGTAGATTTGACAGTTACTTATGATCACAACTTGACAAAGTGAAGCTCAAAGCCAACATAGGCCCAAACACTCCATATGAACTAGTTATAGTTGAAGCTAATCCAAACTCTTGGCTAGACTAATATCTCATAAACTGACCCAAAAAACTAACCAAAAAGGCTTTAAGCTAACTTTCCCCATGAGAACTCCCCTCCTTTTATAAGCTGAAAATGATAGGGTGATGAGGTTAGGATGATCCCATGAGAACAAGGATGCGACTCAAGAATCTTCTCTTTTTCCTTCATATGGACAATCATGACACCCTTAACACTAAGAAAACTGCGATGATGTCGTAGGCTACTGTGGTGCAACCTGCGTCGATCCTAGATCGTCACACCCTTAATACTAAACAAGGCACGTCGATTCTTCTTTACAAGGATTTTACAAAGGAAAATATAATTTCATCTCTCTGGGAAAGTTCATCTTCATTCTTCTTCAGGGATTAAAGCAATTGATCCTTCTAAAGACAAAGGATGGGTGTACATCATTAAAATTCATAGGGGTGACGAAAAGAATGTGTAACTTTGGGCCTCCCCCCCTTTACCCCCCTTTTTTCCCTAGCTCTCCTTTTAATCCCCCCCCGCTTTCTAAATTTGCAATCAAACTTCAAACTTCCATTGGGTTTTCTAATCTTTACCATCTCTAACCCTCTCTTCCTTCCTAACTTCTTTTTATGATGCTCTCCTAATAATACATTTTTTTACTCTAATTTCATTTTTAGATTTATTCTTTTAATTTTTTACTTATATCTTAATACTTTATCTAATATTTTTTCATAAGGTTCACATTATTTTATGCTTCCCTTTACATAATATTTTTGCTTAATTTTCAATTTCTTCCTCTCCTACCCGTCTTCCACAGAAATCCACTCGTGGAGCTCCCTCTGGACCATGACCAGAAGCTAAATCTTCCCTTTCCAGGGCCACACACCCTCCCACCAAACCGTGGCACCCTAGAAAATCAAAACATAAAATGGTGCTCGGGGATGACATTGGTCTGGCGGATTTTGTCACTTTGGATCTCTGTACACTTCTAGGCCTCTTTTCTTATAGACACCTCTACATATTCGAACTGGCATACTGGGTGCACTCTACCTGGAACCCTCTGCTGGGCTACACTCTGAAGATCTCCTATCTCCCGCGAGACTGGTACAGTTTTAACTTTGCCACAACTGAAGATGCTACTCTCATTCTAGAGAGACTATGGGTGATCGACACAGCCAACATTATGTTGAAACGTTGGTGTGTTAGTTTTGATCCACAACAAGACTATTTCTGCCACCGCCACATCTGGGTTCTGCTACCTAGCCTGCCTCTCCATCTCTGGAACACAAAAGCACTAGAGGCCATTGGAAATTCCTTAGGGCACTTCATCAGTGTAGACTCAATGGCTCTTGTTGCTCCAGTCAAAAGGGTAGTCAAGGTTCTAGTGGAACTCGACATACATGAGGGCCTGCTGGAATCCATCGATATCGAGTGGAGAGGTCACAACACTTGACAAAATCTAGATTACCTCGGCATTCCCTTCAGATGCACCCTCTATAGACAAATATGCCACCTCAAAAAATTTTGCACCAGACTCTCTAAAGAAGAGCTCTCTGAAGACTCCATGCTAGAACTCTCCACACGCCTAGACTCTCCAAAGGCGAATACTCTTCCCACCTATCCAGGCATCCCAGAGGCTGAGGAATCCGTGGACCATGAATCTATCTTAGGTAAACTCAAACTAGCCAATCCTTCTCTACATAATACTCTGTCTAACTGGGAAATAAAGCAATTGGATGCTCTCACTACACCCCACCTCCGGGATGACATTACTTAGCCTGAGACTTCTACTTGCAACCCCTCTACCTCCTACATTCCCCCTACTTGTCATACTGCCCCCAATACCACACTCCTCCCCTGAGCCCGCCCCTGAATTTACACGTGCCACTGCCTTCACTGATATCCTTGAACCCGATTGTCCCTCACTTTCCCACACCCGTCCCACCCATACCACCCCTCCATCTCCCAACCCCACCCCCACTCTACCCTCGTTGGAACTCTAGAAGAAAACAATGTTCTCCCTCCATGCGATTCAAACACTGGAACCAGCTCCCTAGGAGATGTTCTACACTCTCTCCTTCCGTCCTACAGGGAAGTTCTAACCCCCACTCCCCTCCCTATCTACAGAGGTAGCAGTTCCTCCAGACCCCTTGGATTTGGAGAGAAACTGGAGCCTACTGAGGCACAAAATCTAGCTACAAACATTGCATATACCTGGTGTAAGGGTCAAGGCCTTGTACACTCACTGATCAAAACCTAGAGTGCTCATAGAAAAGATGGTCCTTCATCTCATCCTAACACTGGGGTGCTTAGAGTTAAAGCCCTTTCCAGAGAAAAACCATGATCCTGCTCACACTCAACATTAGAGGGGTTGGGGGGTCCCTGAAAAATGCCTTGTTCAGAAGATTACTCAACAAGACTTTGCCGCACATTATTTTTTTACAAGAAACTATGGTAACTGGGCTCAAAGCTAGATCCTTCTTGAACCAGTTCCACCTGAATTGGCTAACCACCTCTGCTAACTCAATTGGTAACTCTGGTGGACTAGTTGTCTCTTGGGACCCATCTGTCTTCGATCTGACCCCACATCTCTGCAGTGGCGGTATCCTTCTCACCGGTACTAGTCTCTGGAACAACCAACATATATCTTTCCTCAATACATATGGTCCTTGCACAGAGCGCAAAATCTTTTGGGACAAGGTGGAAAATTGTGGTATCTTTAATTTTGCTAACCTCATCATCGCTGGGGACCTGAACCTCACAACCGACGTGGGAGAAGTCTATTGAACTTCAACATCCACAGATCCCATGGCTAGTTACTTTAACACACTCTTCCATACAAATGCTCTGGTTGACATCCTTCACAACAACATTGTCCCCACCTGGCGCAATGGTCAATCTGGTTCGACTGCCATTAAAAAAAGACTCGACATGGTGCTTGTCTTTGAATCACTGACTACTATGGATGGTCATATCCATTGTTATAATATAACAATGTTATATTATAACAATGTTAAATATAACATGATTATAATATAGTAATGTTATATTTAACATTGTTATAATATAACAACGTATTTAACATTGTTATAATATAACAATGTTAACATTGTTATATTATAATGTTAAATACGTTGTTATATTATAACAATGTTAAATATAACATTACTATATTATAATCATGTTATATTTAACATTGTTATAATATAACAATTTTATATTTAACATTGTTATATTATAACAATGTTATATTTAGCATTGTTATAATATAGCAATGTTATAATATAACATTGCTATATTATAACAATGTTAAATATAACATTGTTATATTATAACAATGTTAAATATAACATTGCTATATTATAACAATGTTAAATATCTTGGGTGGAACACCCTTTTGTTTTCGATGATGCCCCGGTTCTGTTTCAACTCGAGACCCCTCTAGTTCAAAAAGCACACCATATTATAACAATGTTAAATATCTTGGGTGGAACACCCTTTTGTTTTCGATGATGCCCTGGTTCTGTTTCAACTCGAGACCCCTTTAGCTCAAAAAGCACACCCCTTCAAACTGAATTCTACTTGGCTTCAAGAAGAATCGTTCTCAGCAATAGTCAAAGATGTATGGACAAACCAACTCTTGCATGCTAAAACTGCGCCACAAATCTGACTTGTTTCCAAGCTTAAATTGCTCAAAAAGCACATTAAGCATTGGGCTCGTCACCACAGGCATCACACACAATTGAAGCTGTCAAAGATGGAATCGAACATTCAACACCTCCTCCTTCTAGACATGACCGATGGTGCACTAAACGACATGACACTTTCTCTGCAGCGTTTAGAATTGGAAAGAAACACTCTTCTATTAGCTGAAGAAGCCAGTTGGCGTCAACAAAGTCATGCCACTTGGATCAGAGGGGGTGACCTCAACACAAAAATTTTTCACACGTTTTCCAGCTCCCGAAAAAACAAAAAACACATTTGGCAGATCTTTGATGATTCAGGTTCCTCTCACAGTGGACAATCATCTCTCAAGGTGGCAACCACCACACACTACCACTCTTTCTATGCAGCGCCATCCAATAACTATTTACAAGAATCTGTTAGTGTAGCCAACATCTTCCCACAATTTGTCACTACAGAGGACAAAGCTCTTCTAGATAGCCCTTGCACGCTCTAGGAGGTTCATGGGGCCTTAAAATCCTTCAACAAAGACAGACGCCCAGGCCCTGATGGTTGGATTGTCGAATTTTATCTACATTTCTTCGACTTGGTAGGGTCTGACTTGCTAGAACTAGTCGAGGACTCCAGGCTCAGGGGCAGAATATCTGGTGCTCTCATTTCAACTTTCCTAACGCTCATACCCAAAGAAAACAACCCAACAACCTTTGGGGACTACAAGACAATCGCCCTTTGCAACCTTTGTTACAAGCTAATCACTAAAATCATCACAAACCGAATCAAGCCCATCCTCTCGAGACCTCTCTCAAGCGAACAACTCAGCTTCTTAAAAGGGAGACAAATCCTAGATGCCATTGGTACCACACATGAGTGCCTCCACAACATCAAGGCAAAAAAAAAACCAAGGCTCTCATTTTAAAACTAGACTTGAGAAAATCCTTCGACTGTATTTATTGGGGCTACCTCAGACTCATCCTCACCCAGTCTGGTTTCAGTCCTCCCTTTATCAATGGGATCATGAGTGGAGTGACCTCTGCAAATTTCTCAGTCTTAGTTAATGGAGAGACCTCCCCTTTTTTCCGTAGTGGCAGAGGTTTGAGGCAGGGCTGCCTCCTCTCTCCTCTCCTCTCCTCTTCATTCTATCCATGGAAGGCCTCTCACTGCTCCTCAAACATAAACAAATTGAAGGGAAGATCACGGGCATAAAATTCTCTAGAGTTGTCAAGATTCTTCACCTTTTGTTCGCCGATGATGTTCTAATTATGACAACTGGCTCCACTCAGGAATGGACAGAGATCAACAATCTGCTAAAGACTTTCTGCAACGCTTCGAGACTCTAGATTAACTGGAACAAATCATCTTTTCATTATGCAAATATCCAAGATCAAACGCTCACCCTTCTTAAATCTCTTCTCCCAAATCACTTCCTACATCTCTCGGAAGGTCTTAATTACCTCGGGTACTTTTTAAAAGCAGAAACTCTCAAGCCCAAAGACTGGAATTGGCTCCTCGCCAAAGTAGAAAAAAGAATCGGTCATTGGTGTAACTGTTGGCTCACATTAGGAGGACGTTACACCCTTCTTAAAGGGGTTCTGGAAGGCCAACCAGTTTTCTGGATGGCACTAGCTGCCATTCCTACCTCTGTCCTCGATAAGCTCAGAAAGATCTCTTTCAATTTTCTTTGGTCTGGGTGCTCAAAACACCATCGACAACATCTATGCAATTGAGAAACCCTCTCTAAACCCAAAGGAAAAGGAGGTTGGGGGATCAGAAGCCTCACCCACTCTGCTCAAGCATTGGCGACCAATACACTCTGGCGTGCAATAACTCAAAAAGGGATCCTGCACACTGTCTTAAAAACAAATATTTATCACACATCACCATAGTCTCCTGGCTCAAATCAACATCGCATCTGACCAGATCGACATCAAACCTCTAGAAGAACCTCAACAAATCAGTGCGCTGGATTCACACTTTTCTTGGCTGGATCCGGACTCGGGGAGCTCCATTCTCCCGGGAAAGGATCAAATAGTAGGTATGGAACAACATTCCCTGCTCTCTGCACAACTTATTCAATTTTTAAATTCAAAAAATATCTACTATCTCTTCCATGCGTTTGAGATCTTCCGCGCCAACTCCCCAATAAACATGTGGATCTCCAGTCTATATCTTGATCTACTTGCCACACTTGCACCGGAATGGAACAGATTTTGCCACCACCTTGCCAGTACAAGTATCCAACTCCACAACTCAGAAGATCAACCGACTTGGACGGGAGGGGATCGCTCAGGTTTCCTATCTGCTCACAATGTTTACACAGAAATTGCTAACCACCACTGGCCAAGTAACACAAGTGGTTGGAAATATAAGCTCTGGACCTGGTCCTTACCCCTCAAGCTCAAACTTTTTTTCTGGCTCTCCCTCAAAAATAAAATCAATACCTGGGATGTTCTCAAGAAAAAAGGTAGAATCAGACCGAATGTCTGCCACCTCTGCTTACAAGAAGAAGAAACTGTCCATCACTTATTTATCCTCTGTGATTTTACCCGAGCTGTTTGGGCTTACATCTCGTCAGCACTCAGATTAAACATCTCCTGGGTCGGTTCTTCCTTAGCAATATGTTTGGAGAATTTGATAAAAGTTGCTCCACATTTTATAACTCTCCCCCCAATGGTCTGCTGGAATCTATGGATCGAAAGAAACTATTACATCTTTGAGAATAAGCCTCCATCAACCCACTCGATTGCATACAAAACGTTGGGCCTTCATTATTCCTGGACATCGATCCATGTTGGAAAACTGAGGGTAAAGACCGCACACATGCCCCACATCTCGGACACGACTCCAACGGGTTGGTTTGACGGAGCATCACAACAAAATAGCTCGCAAAGTGGTGTTGGCGGATTGATTCATATCTCACACAACACTATTTGCAGATGGAATTTTCACTGCGGTCAGGGCACCAACACCTGAGCAAAATTATTGGGTGCCTGGGCCACCATCTATTTGGCTTCCAGACTAGATATCGACATTCTTTTACTGATTAGGGACTCTCGAATCATCATCGACTGACTCAACAATAAGAGCACTCTCCAGGTAGCTGATCTTCTCGGCTGGAAGGAAAGGATCGAACATCTCCTTCCCTCTTTCACCAAGCTCAACTACAAACACACAATCCAGGAATACAACAAAGATGCAGACTTACTCTCCAAGGATGCTCTAAAAAAGAACACTGGAATCCTATCCTAAATATATTTTAAGTTACCCTCCTCCATCACTTTCTTAGAGAGCTTCATTAGCCTTCCAGATCCTATCTTCTCAAGAGCACAACCGAAGTACAATCCAAAACAATATATGCATTTAGCACATCGATCTTCGATCCATTTTGGCAACACTTATTTCTAATATCTTTAATTGCTTTTGTTGAATGTTTCAAAAACTCTTTATACAATGTATATCCAAAAAATTCAATAAGAAAAATTCTATTAAACCGAACAAATTTTATTAAACCAACTTTACAATTAAAAATTCACTAAACAAAGTAGTTAACGTAAATTTAACAACTTACACCACTCTTTATTTTTGAGAAAGGGCAAATGCACAAACAAATAAATTTGAGTATTGGCCACTGGCCTCACAACTTAAACTTCGAGCAAGCCTCTCTCCATAAACGGTAAAGCATTGAAATCTCATTCAGACTTTGATTGAGCAAAGTTTGTAGGGTTTTGTTTGTCCATAATGGCCGCAATGCTATCAGTCAGATCAGTATTCGGTCCGATGGTTGAACCTCTGAAGCACATCCACGCCATTCCTGCCTTCATCATTCTCTCCTCCTCACGCCCCGTTCAAAGTCCAACAAAATTATTATCAGCATTTTATTCGATTCTCAAAAGCCCCATTTCACCGCCTCCCTCCTTCGAAAGCACCCCAGTAGCGAGCTTCCTTCTCAACGAATGTGGCTTCTCTCTCGATGAGGCAAACAACATTTGTAGGAGAAAACCGGATTTACTTGGTCACAAATCCTACGATAATTCACGGCAAACCCTACAATTCCTGAGAGACAAGGGTCTTAATGAAATCGGTGTCCGGAAACTCTTTTCCAAGTACCCCATCTTGATACGGTCCAGTTTCCAGGGCACTGTCAAGCCCAAGGTTGAATTCCTAGAGAGGATCGGCCTCACTGGTCAGAAATTGCTCAAAGCCTTACATAGAAATCCTCGTTTTTTATCATCAAATGTTAGCCGTACGCTGGAACCGAAGGTTTGTTTTCTACAGTCCGTGCTTGATCCTTATTTAGCAGCCGTGGTTTCGAACCCAGAATCTGATAAAATTGCCGGAAGAGTTGTTTCCAACCACAGCCTAACCGCCTCTGTCATATCT